>PVJS01010041.1:17042-49045 GCA_004027185.1 Glis glis | reverse complement strand
TCTCTCTCTCTCTCTCTCTCTCTCTCTCTCTCTCTCTCTCTCTTTCTCTCTCTACCTAGTGAGGCCCTCCGCAACTTCATGAGACCGGTTTCAAAATAAAGTACAAAAAAATAGGGCCGGGGGTGTAGCGCAGAGGTAGAACGCCCCTGGGTTCAATCCCCGGTACCACAAAAAATAAAGAAAGAAAGAAAAAAAGAATAAAACAGGGCTGGGGGTGTAGCTCAGAGGTAGAATGTCCCTGGGTTCAATTCCCAGTACCATAAAAATAAATGAAATAAATATTTACTTGTATAATATCCTGTTTTTAATTCATAGGCTTTCTTTTTCTTTATTTATTTACTTATTTATTTTTTGAGTGCTGAGTGCTGAGCTACAATACCCCAGCACTATTTTTTTTAAAACAGGGTCTCACTAAGTTGCTGAAAACTTCACTAAGTTATTGAGGCTGGCCTCAAACCTGTGATCCTCCTGTCTCAGCCTCCCAAGTACTGGGATTACAGGTGTGCACCACCATGCCCAGTTCATAGGTTCATTCTTGTGTTGCTTTTTTGAGAATATATGAATGATTTTATAAAATGTTCTTCTGCTGCCTTTATTTTCTCTACTTTCTCCTTTCCATTGTTTATTGGACTCTTCATTTTGGGTGAGAGGCTTTCCTCAAATGTGTGGTGATTCTTTGCCTATAAATTCATAGAGTAAGGTATTCACCATCTAACTCAGCGCCTTGTATTTATACGTGAGGCCTCTCAAGAGGCAGATCATTCGCCTAGAAGCCGTGGGGAGTCTAAGATCTATTAGTCATTTCTCATAGGCTGGTTGATTTCCCAGAGGAGTCTGCCAGTCTTCTGCCTAGGAGCCATGGGTCTGTCTGCCAGTGTTCTTGAAGCCAAGTGGCAGAAAGGTGTTGAGTAAGGTGAGGTTGTCTCACTGTTGAGTCGTAGATTTCCACATAATTGCCATTTCCAATACCACACTCACCTTCAACTGTGCTCTATGTCCCTGTGCCAAATCTCTGTTTCCTCTTCTTCAAGGAGGAAACCACGGACCTTTACAAGTTGCAGGAGAAGTATCGGTTGAGTATCCCTTATCCAAAATGCTTGAGACTAGAAGTATTTCAGACTCGGGGATTTTTTTTTCAGATTATGGAATATTTGTACATACATAATAAGATGTCTTGGGGAAGAGACCCAAGTCTAAACATGAAATCCACTTATGTTTCATATGCACTTTATACACATAGCCTGAAGGTAATTATATGCAATATTTTTAATACATCTATGTTTTGACTGTGACCACGAGGTCACAGGCAGGAATTTCTACTTGTGATGTCGTGTCGGCACTCAAAAGGTTTCACATATGCGGCATTTTGGATCTCAGATTTGGGGATTAAGGATGCTCAACCTGTAGCTGCAAGACTGGGCATTGCACACAGGGCGAGGCACAACGGCCTCAGGGTCTGGTGCTTCTTGTACGGACATCCATCAGGCCTCCTGTTTTCGGCACGTAGGCACCCCATCATCAGAGATGCCTAGCATCTCCAGTTCCTGAGATTTTAAGGTTTTTGCCATGCACTGGCTTACTGGCTTACTTCTCCTTGCTCCTCAAGCCTCTCCCCCACCCACCTCGCCATTGAAAGTTTAGGTTTCAGCTTTTCCTTCTCCGCTAAATGAGTTACCACTCATTCGTCTGCTTTGTAGTTTCCAAAATTATGTGGACATCTCATATCTGCCTTCGCTTCCTTTCCTTTCTATTCCGCATCGAGTTTTGTTTTGTAAAAAACTGCTCTTGTCATTTTTGTGAAGCATGAGCAGGTAAGGCAGAAAAGAATAGAAATAAGCATGCATTCCATCTGCCATGCTTAGCTACAATTCATGAACAGACCCTTATTTCTGAGGAATGCCCTGTTTCTAAATGCAACAAAATAAACCTGTCTGGGTTATTTGGCAAGTTGCTCATTGGGAATATTTCCACTTGGGGCTGCCATGGAGGTATGGGTCTGCATCAGAAAACCCTGAAGAAATGTGATGTTATCTGGCACTATCCCAGATAACATGAGGTTTTCCTTCTGGTTCAACCAGTAAGTAGTCTCAAATTCACAGATGATCAAAGCCAACCAGTTCACTAGGTTCTGGCACCGAGATCCATGTCCAAACTCCAGAACAGCCTACACAACTGAAATAACTCCACCTGTGATCTCCGTATGAACCAAAGAGATTGCCCCCATGGGCTCATGCCCCTGTCCAAGGCTCTACAAACACAGGGTGGGACTCTGGGATGATGGAGGCCCTTGGGTAGATTAGATTTGGGTTGAGATTCCAGCTCTGCCCCTTGTCGGGTGTCAATTTGGATCATATTTGTCTGTATGTAAGGAGCACTAGATTACAATGATATTATACAAAAGAGGTTGTATTTTCCTCATGTAATGAGGAACCAGAAGCAGACAATGCAAGGAAACACAACTGATCCACGATGTCAGGTATTTCCCATCTCCTCCTATCTTTCTACATGCTTGTGATCAGCCTTATGTCTACACTCAGGCCAGAGGAGAAAGAAAGAAGAAAGCAACAAGAGAAAGGGGCAGGGCCAATTGCAAATTCCCAGGCTCCTGCAGACATCTCACTGGCCAGCACTGTGTTAAATAGCCAGGTGGGCTGGGCGTGGTGGTGCATGCTTGTAATCCCAGTACTTGGGAGGCTGAGACCAGAGGATCCGGGTTCCCTGCCAGCCTCAGCTACTTAGTGAGGCCCTCCACAACTTTGTGAGATCCGGTTTCAAAATAAAGTATAAAAAATAGGGCCGGGGGTGTAGCTCGGAGGTAAAACGCCCCTGCGTTCAATCCCTGATACCGCAAAAAAATAAAATAAATAAATAAATAAATAAATAGCAAGGCGGAGCTGCAAGGGAGGCAGGGCAATCCCTCCTCAATACAATCAGAGTCTAAGGAGGATTAGCTAGGCAGCTAGTGGTGTCTGTAACACTAGGCAACAAATTATTTAATCTCACTTGACATCCATAATCTTATCTGTAAAATTAGAATAAACATACTTACCTCGTAGAGTTGCAGTGAGGAATAAGAGAAATCATGTGGAAGAGTGGGTAGCATCACACCTGACACATAATATGCCTTCACGAGCATTAATTCCCTTCTCTGGGGTCAGGGACCCGCTGTGATCTGAGTTCTGAACCCACCACACCATCCGCATATGCTATTGAGACCCCAATAGATATGTGTATGACTTGATAGAAATTAATTTTGCTTTGGGCATTATACAACACCTCTTGGCAAAGCATTAGTAAAAATGAGATTTGGAAATTACAAGCCCCCAAAATATTTTTATCACAGGATATCTGAATATAAGACACAGAAAATCGAAGACTATATAGATGGTTTTTACAGTCCATGTCTTTTATTCTAATCCTTAATCTTCCTTAATGTCCTTTGTCTTTCTTGTTATCCCATCCACCAGCCTCTTTGGACCATACTCTTCTCTTGATCCCTTGAGAGTTTCCTCAATGTACTTTTACTATTATTTATCTACAAAGCTTCATGATGGTGTCATTGGAACACTGTTGTGTGTGTGTGTGTGTGTGTGTGTGTGTGTGTGCGCGCACATGCGTGAGAGAGAGAGAAAATGTGTGGCTTTAAGCAGCCCCAGCGACCCCCTTGCTCCCTTCATACAACCTACAACTGAGGACTTCCAAAAACCACAAGGTCTCTGTATTTTCCGTCCATAGCCCTTCCCAGCCTGTCCAGACCCTGGTGTCTTCTATGTCCTGCCTTGGTGCATGCCCCATTCCCTGTGACCTGACATGTGCCAGTCTAGCAGAGACCAGGAACCAGGGTCACTCTTCAACGGCCCACATTGCCAGGGCCTCTGTTTTCCTCTCCCAGCACAATGAGCTGGGTACCAGAGGGCTGAGGTGTGGTGCTGCAGTCATTTCTGTACAGAAAAAAAGGGAACCATATTCCAATCCTACAGGAGCCAGGCTGCCTCCTGAAATCAGCCTCAAAGAACACATCCTCTCAAGATTAATGCGGCAGGGGAGGAAGAATGCGCTCCTTCCCTGTTGAACAGCGCCGCCCTCCCCTGAGGCCCTGGCTGGCTGGCCTGTGCCTCCCCCAGCCTGGCGCTCTGTGGAAACCAAACGCCACAGTCCAGAGAAGTTCTTTCTCCGGAAAACAAAAGGCAGCTGTCAGTTGAATCCCAAGCTCCCTGATAACATTCCAGCAGAGTTCCTTTTTCTGAAGATGAAATAAGAACCCTGGCAGGCCCTCTTGACTGGCCACATAAATCATTTGTAGTAATTGCTCAGAGAGAGGAGAGTCACTGGTCTTGGCAGAAGGGGGAAGTCACACACCGCCATTCATAGTCTCCCTGCCTGCCTGCCTCCCTCTCTCTCACACACACACTCACGCTCACACTTGTGTGTGTGCACACACGGCTCATCCCGCACACATTCGCACCCACATGTGCACCCCACTTCCCAGGGCCCACCCAGGGGAGCTGCTTACCCTGGGGTGGCCTCCGCAAGCCAGATTTTTTTTTTAAAGAAAAGCATGAATATAATAAACAGTTTTATGTTTTCTTCTCTTGGAGTTTGAGCCAATTTAGAATCTTCTAGAATAGAGTTTGGGAGGACGTGTTGGGTGTGTTGGCATGGGAAGTGGGAAGGGAAGACCACGAGGTAAGAGGGGAGCGGTTGTGATCCGGCTTTGTTAGGCTTACCCATTGCTGTGTATTCTGTAACACGTCTCCTGCTTCTTTCTTTTGGCTTTTGCTGGTGAGAATTGAGATATGGTCATAAAAATCCCCCATTCTGTGATCTGGGAGCTGCTGCTGAGGCCTGAGAGTTCACTAAGGACAGAACTCTCAAAAGCCACAAAGCTATAATATCCCTTCCCCTCTGTGACCAATAAAGATGGTGATAATCAAATAACAGGGCTTAGAAGTGGTGCGGCGCCTGCAGCGGCTGGCCACAGGCTCATGATATACACCCTTCGCTCAGACTCTGATGTGTGTTCATTGAAAATATCGAGGCCACCGGAGACATTGGGGGAGGGGGCTCCCCTAGGCACACAGCCGGTAGAAGAATGAATGGATGGCTGAATGGATACGTGAATGGATAGATGGATGAATGAACGATGGATAAGGAGAGTTCAGTGTTGTGTTATGAACACTGCTGGGAGAGTCAGGAAAATTGCCCAGTCCTGTGACAAATGAACGCACGGTCCTTCTCCATACACTGTAAGTTATAACTATCCTCCACACGCCCACGGATGGGGGAGAGAGCGTGAGGGGAGGAAGAGCTCTGTCCAGGTGCAGTGTACCTTTCCCCACGCTGTCCTTCAGTCCTGATTGTGGAATGGCCGTGACTGGGATTCAGTGCTACCCTTGACCATGGCACCCGCTAAGCTAAAATCACGGTCATCTGTTCTGTTTGATAAGAAAATATATCACACTTGGAGTGCATCGTCATCATTTATGCGCCATGTGCCCAAAAGCCCAGAGCCCATTTTGCCTTTGTCAGGCTAATAATAACGTCAGCCTTTTGAATTTATTTCTCAATATGACACCCATGACCTACCTTCAAAAAGAGCAAAGACCAGTGTCCCTCCTGGTGTACCCCCGGTGTAAGTCAAGGCGTGTTCCACTGCAAGTCACTCCTGTCTCTGAGGCACCGAGTGTTTCAGGGTCCATGTGTGCTCCTTTGTGGTATCCTGTGGGGTCCCAGCTCAGGTCATCCATCCTTGCTTGGATTGTTCTTTGACTTGCCTCACCCAAACTCTGGGTATGGTTTATCATTCCTTTCTTGGCTACAGAGCCAGTTATTACAGATCAGCATGTATGTGCACTGTGCTGATCTATAACAAAGATGGCTCCTATGTATGGTAAAACAGGTGCAGGTGTTTTAAGATTTTCAGATTCTCTCACATATGGGTTGGTGAATTTTCGATTTATTCAGCAAGGTCTACTTAAGGTTGGAGTTCTACACTCAGACACACAAAAATACCTAATAATGCCGGGCGTGGTGGTGCACGCTTGTAATTCCAGTACTTTGGGAGGCGGAGACCGGAGGATCCAGGTTCGTGGCCAGCCTCAGCTTGATTTCTCTCTCTCTCTCTCTCTCTCTCTCTCTCTCCTTAGTAAGGCCCTCTGCAACTTTGTGAGACCCGGTTTCAAAATAAAGTATAAAAAATAGGGCCGGGGGTGTAGCACGGAGGTAGAACTCCCCTGGGTTCAATCCCCGGTACCGCAAAAAAATAAATAAATAAACCTAATAATGGTAGGTATAAATGTGTATGATAGTTTATGGTTTGCAAAGCAGCTTTCCAGCTGACAAGTCTTGTCAATTATTATTTTTAAGCTGAAGAAACCAAAGCATAGAGAGATAAGAGACTTGTTTAGGGTCCTCAGGCAAATACGTGGGAGAAATGAGAAGGGAAACTGGTGATGAGACATCTAATCTAGTTTGCCATTGAGCATATATTGTCTCTCTAATTAATTCTAGTGAATTTTTAACAAATTATTTTTGTGTGATTTGTGTGTGTGTGTGTGGTACTGGGAGTTGAACCCAGGGGCATTCTACCTCTGAGCTACACTCTCAGCCCTATTTTATTTTGAAACAGGGTCTCACTAAGTTGCAGAGGACCTAAGTTGCTGAGGATGGCCATGGGCTGTGATCCTCCTGTCTCAGCCTCCCAAGTACTGGGATTATAAGCGTGCACTACCACGCCTGGCTTTGGGATATTTTAATTCTAAAAAGAATCTGTTTATTTGTTTATTTTACAAAAATTAAAAACACATAATATGTGGGGTTCTTTGTTTTGTTTTGTTTGTTTTGTTTTCAGTACTGGGGATTGAACTCAGGGCCGGGGAGTGGGAGGTTCTACCTCTGAGCTATACCCCAATCCTATTTTATTTTTTATTTTGAAACAGGGTCTAAGTTGCTGAGTCTCACTAAGTTGCTGAGGCT
The DNA here is from genome assembly GCA_004027185.1 of Glis glis. NCBI lineage: Eukaryota > Metazoa > Chordata > Mammalia > Rodentia > Gliridae > Glis > Glis glis. The sequence continues at coordinate 42,070 of PVJS01010041.1, read as the reverse complement.
GGCCTTGAACCTGCAATCCTCCTGTCTCAGTCTTCCAAGTACTGGGATTACAGGAATATACCACCACGCCTGGCTACATGTTTTTAAAATCATGCATAATCATACCATCCAAGATAAATACTCAGATATCATTTGAAAGTGATTCGTTCCAGTCATTTCTATGCCAATAGACTAATAAATAAGGACTTGATTTATACAGCATTAAATTACACAGCATTAAATCATATAGCATTTGGTTTTGCATCTTACATTTCTCACTTACTTATTGAGATTTTTTTCTTTGTCATTAAACATTATTTATAAAACATGATTTTTAATGTCTACATAATTTTCCCTGGCATGGCAATACCATAAATTATTTAAAATTTAATCTGTTCTCTCTTGTTGAACATTTTAGTTATTTACTTTTTTTTGTTTACGAACATCCTCCTAAACAAATCTTCAGTGGAATTTCTGAATGTTTTTATTGTGCAGATTCTTAGAAGAGGAATGGCTAGGTTGGAAACTATTGACAACTTCCTAGGATCTTGACATATGTTGTATAATTGGTTTCCAGAAAGATCTTATCAACTTATACCAATGAAAGAACTCTCTCACCACACCTGGTCCAGCTTTAAAAAAATATGTTTTTTTAAAAAATCAATATAATACTGAAAATATATTTTTTAATTTTAATTTGCATTTGTAGGATCATTAGTGAGATTGAGCATTTGGAATTTTCGTTGGTTTTTGTTTGTTTGGTTCGTTGTTTGTTTTGTGGTACTTGGGATTGAACCCAGGGGCATTCTACCTCTGAGCTATACCTCGAATCCTATTTTATTTTTTATTTTGAAACAGGGTCTCGCTAAGTTGCAGAGGGCCTCGCTAAGTTGCTGAGGCTGACCTCGAACCTGCTATTCTCCTGTCTCAGCCTCCCAAGTACTGGGATTACAGGTGTGCGCCACCACGCCTGGCTGAATTTGAGCATTTGTTTAGAATTTTTGGCTAACTTGCATTTTTTATTAATAAACTGTCTTCTATTCATGCTTGTTGCCCAGTGTTTAGAATAGGACATAAATTTCTTCTTTTAAAAAAAACTTACATAAGTTTGCAATTTTTGCAAATATTTTATCTCAATTTTTAATCTTTTTCTTAATTTTTAAGAGCTTTTATAGCTGGGTGTGTATAAGGCTGGGGGTGTATCTCAGAAGTAGAATGCCCCTGGGTTCAATCTCCAGCACTACACACACACAAAAAGGTTTTATGTATAGTTTTTATTTTTTATGTAATGAAAATTATTAAATTCTTCCTTTATAACTTCTAGATACTTCATACCTATAAAGACTTTATCTCACCAAATGTTGACTTTTTAGATGTTTGGGGAAGTTCATTTTTTACAGTTAATTATATGCTTTTCAAAAATATATTTTGGTATAGCTATGAGGTACAGAACTTCCAATACTAACAATCCTTCCTTTCCCCAAATTTTAAGATACTGATTCTTTTTTTTTTTTTTCTTGCGGTACTGGGGATGGAACCCAGAGCCATTCTACCTCCGAGCTACACCCCCAGCCCTGTTTTTATTTTTATTTTGAAACAGGGTCTCGCTAGGTTGCTGAGAGTCTCACTACTTGCTGAGGTTGTCCTTGAACCTGTGATCCTCCTGCCTCAGCCTCTCAAGTACTGGAATAAAGGCATGTGCCACCACGCCCAGCTCAGATACTGATTCTTAAGAGCTCTTTCTGGACTATCATTTCTTTTCCACTGACCTGTCAATTCCTCCACCGCCAGCACGGTTTTCCATTTTTATGGCTGTGGGTAGGTTTTAACAGCTCACTTCTTTGCTCTTCTTTCGCTTCCTTTGTTCCTCCTCCCAGTTTATTGTTCCAGAATAACTATAAAAACATTTCATTAAATTCCTAAGTGAATCACCTGAAATGTTGATTTGAATTATATTGAGTACACAGAATAATTTGGGGTGAATTCTCATCTTCAAAACATCCAGTCTTTCCATTCAGAAATGAAGTATGTCTTCATTCACTCAAGTCTGTTTCTATGATTCTCTTAAGTTTTCTCATATAGTTCCATTCATTTCTTATTAAGATTTTTCTTGAGTAATGCACGTGTTTAATTATTTCTGTTTCTGAAATCATTGCAATGTGGCATTTTTAAAAGAAGGGTCCTGATTAGCTAAATTGGGGTTAGACTAAGCGAAAACCCAACAGAACCTGACAAGCTAGAAGTCATTAGTAATTAAATAATTTTCATCTGAAAACTAATTGGATTAAATTAACTCATTTTCAGGTATTATTTCTCAGACAAGAAATGCCCAACTGCTATTCTCATATTAACATCAGCAACTCTCCCTAGTAATATACCACTTTTAGTCATTGAATAAGTGAGAAATAAATGAACTTCATGCCTATAATAAATTCATTTTTAAACAAATGTTATTTGTCATTACTAAATAGCATTGTTCTAGATACATTATTGCCTATTAAAGTCCCACTTCTCTCCTAAGTCTAGTCTCAGGCCTTAGCTCAGTGAAAAGTTTCTTTGGATTTTCAAAAACATACATCTCCCTGCTATAAAATTGAACACTTAAGTGTCCCACTTAAATGTATGCGTGCATAGGAGAGTATAAGCAATATAAATTAGTCTAGTTATAGAAAGAGGATATATATCTGGGTGTGGTAGCATGCGCCTACAGTCCCAACTTTGTCTATACACTACCTATGAAGATGCTATCAGACCTGGCACACCCAGTGCACCTGTATCATGTGACCTGGGTGTGTTGGAAGTAGTATAGAATATGGTGCCAAACCCCTAAACTGAGATTTGGCCCTGGACTCACCAGTGGTGTGACTCTGGGCAAAGTATTCAACTCTGGCCTAAGTTTTCTATTTATTTATTCATTTATTTGTTTGTTTATTTATTTATTTATTTATTTGTCTTGGTAGGGCATTCTACCTCTGAGCTACACTCCCATCCCTATTTTATTTTTTTATTTTGAAACATTGTCTCGCTGGCCAAGGGCCTCAATAAATAGCTGAGGTTAGCCTTGAACCTGCTATCCTCCTATCTCAGTTTCCTAAGTACTGGGATTACAATCATGTGCCACCATACCAAGCTCAGTTTCCTCTTCCATGAAGCTGAGTTTCAGAAATAAGACCTATCTCACAGGGTTTTCAAGAGGATGAAGTGATGTGTATAAGTGCATCCATACCCAGGTTCTCTATAAACTGTAAAGTGCTGGGGAGAGCTAGTTGTTTTCATCAGGACTCTGGGAGAATCGAGGTAAGGGAAGCAGAGCGGAGTCACACGGCAGCGTTGGTGACTTTCAGCTGCCCCCCTGTGCTCACCAGCATCTCATCCTCTGCCAGAGCCAGTCTCCCTGCGCTAATTAGCCCTCTCTGCTGTTTTGATAGCAAGCGCCGTCATTAACTTACATATCTTCCAAACACCTGCTAACAAAATCCTCTCCATGATGCTATGCCTAGGAACATGAAACTCTTAGAACTTCATAATAGGGGATGTGCTCGTGTTTAGTTTTGCTTTATAAAATCTTTTCCCCAAAAAATGATAATCCATAACATTTGAAGGATTATGGTAAACTATGGTTTTAAAATTTTATTGTGAAGCCGGGCATAGTGGCACATACCTGTAATTCTGGTATGTGGGAGGCTGAGACAGGAGGATCACAGGTTCGCAGCCAGCCTGTGGAGCAACTCAGCAAGGCCCTCAACAACTTAGTGAGACCCTGTTTCAAAGTAAAAAATAAAATAGGGCTGGGAGTGTAGCTCAGAGGTAGACTGCCCCAGGACTCAATCCCCAGCACCTTTTTGTGGTCCTGGGGATAGAACTCAAGGGCATTCCACCTCTGAGCTACACTCCCAGGCCCTATTTTATTTTTTACTTTGAAACAGAGTCTCACTAAGTTGCAGAGGGCCTCACAAAGTAGCTGAGGCTGGCTTCGAACCTGCAATCCTCCTGTCTCAGCCTCCCAAATACTGGGATTGCAAGCATGCACCACCACACCCAGCGAAAAAAATTATTTTGAATCCTATCTGGCAGCACTGCATTTACAATTGATGGTCTGGTGTATACATGTATTGAAACATTGCATGATACTCCATGAATATGTTATATAAAGAAAAATTGGTCTGGGAAGAAGTGCACGTTACAAAGTGGTTATTACCTTCCAGTGGAAGGTTCTGACTACCTTAAGGACCAACTTGCTCCATTCCCAAGAGCGCCTGGACCTGCCCGTCCAGGGCACAGCTGGACCCGGCAGGGCTGGAGAGGCACTTGGATCTGGGATTTGGAAGTATGTCGTTTAATGCTGATCTGAGCCCTAGGATTGAAACCTTAGAGCAAAAGAGAACCTGTGGCGTTTAGAAATGACCAGGCCATGACTCCCTGAGTCACCCACCCAGCCCTGTTCTGAAGGGAGTCATCTGTCTGTCCCGTCTGTCCCCTTCCTGCCTAGGTGTCTTGGGCATCTGGGAGTCCATCTGTGGGAAGCCTAGACCTTCTGGGCTCTAGACTTGGGAATTAACTCCTTACAGGACCATACTCCTTTCTTTCACATGTTCTCATTGAGCAGCTCCCCCCTTGGCCGTTTGGGCTGCTCCTGGTACCCAGCATCGTGGCCTCCTGCAGCTTCACACACGTCCCCACCTGCGTCCCGTTCCTGCTCTCTTCAGTTTGAGTCTCCCCCAGGTGCTGATCCAAATCTTAAGTCTGTTCTCGGTTTTGCCATCTTCACTAGGACATAGGACCTGGCCTTCTTTTTGGTGGGAAAAAGTCCCCCTTTTCTGAGTCCTTGTCGCTCCCAGCAGTGATGGTTTAGCCAAACCCTGCCCCGTAGTGAGTTTCCTTGTCTTGACAATAAGGTTCCTGGATTTGGAAAACAAAGAAAAACTAGGTGCCCAGTTAAATTTGAGCATCAAATGAATAAGTAAGTTTTTAGTATGTGTGTGTAGTATAAACTGTTCATCTGAAATTCTAAGTGAACCGGGTGACCTGGATTCATCTGGAATCATTCCTTGAGAGCCATGTCTGGCCACTCAGGATCCTCTCAGGAAGAGGTCTTGAGATGGTCAAAGCCCTGTGCTAAAGGTGGTCCCTGCCATTGAAACTGGCCCATAGCAGGCTCCTGCACACCCTGAGAAGCCTGGTTTTTTTTTTTTTTTTTCTGAGAAGTAAGCAGCTTCCATCTTGATCTACTAGCTAAACCAGGCACATGAAGCCCAACAGGGTCAGACCAGATCCTTGAACTGTCGCCCTGCCTGGATACCTCTCATTACAAAGATCAAGATGTCATTTTATGTTTCTCTATACCAGGATTTCCTCCAACTCTGCAAATAAGGTCCAAAAACACTGCAGATATGTAAACCAATTTGCCAGCCCTGTCTCTACTTAACAAGATTACTGGTTGCAAAATAATTCTTTCTTTTCATCTTTATTTATGGTCATCATCAAATCAATGACCAAGTACACAGGTATTCATGTGACAGTCTCAGACACAGGAGCTCATAGGCTGGAAAAGCAGAAGCTTTATAAATTTATACATTGTCTTTGCTGGCCCCCCACACGTGGGCTTCTCTGTGACTCTCTTGTCCTTAAGGAGGATGAGACAGGCAATCATTAAACAAATCTAGACCTACAAAAGCCTTCCTTCCATTTCTAACCACTCCAACATCGCTGTGCTCAACACTCACAGGAGAACATTCTAGAATATTTACCTTGGGTGATGCATGTAACATTTTTTAAAAGTATGGGCTTCCTGTTCTAACCACTCCATGTCACTGTATTCATCAACATTCATTGTAGGACGTTCTGGAATATTCAATTTGGGTGATTATGTAACATTTTTTAAAAGTATGGGCTTCCTGTTCTAACCATTCCTATGTCACTGTAATCAACATTCACTGTAGAACGTTCTGGAATATTCACTTTGGGTGATCATGTAACTTTTTTTTTAAGTATGGGCTGTTAAGGTCTAAAAAAAACAACAACAGCCTGATTCCACTCTTTACAAAAAATTATTTTGGTCATAGATTTAATAATATACTCATGTAGTGTTCAGGATGATGGAAGAATAAATACAATCCTTCTCAGTCCAGTTTTATTTTATGCAAAGATTCACACTCCTTTCCTGACATTAGAAATATTGGTCCCCTATGCCCCCTTTTCCTGCTCTTTCCCTTACTTCTCTTGGAAGTTAAGAGAGTAAATTCAAATGTTCATTTGCTTCTGTTTAAATCTGAGTCACAGGGCCTACCGGCGCCCTCCCTCTGGAAAAATAATTGGAAAGTACTGCAATTGAAATCAGCTGTAGCCGGGCTTTGTCCTCCATCATGCAGGAGGAGCTGGTTGGTTCTGCAGTCCAGTCTTTGGCTTCTACAGAAGGTGTGGATTAATTAAATCTGGAGGATGAATGAGATTCCAGCTCCTTCCTGTCTCCATCCCTTCCCCTGTTCCCCTGTCCCCTTATTTCTAATGTTCTGTTGTTGTTTTGTACTGGGGATTACACCCAGGGCAATCTATCTCTGAGCTACATCCCCAACCCTTTTTATTTCTTATTTTGAAACAGGGTTTAGCTAAGTTGCTGAAGGTCTCCCTAAATTGCTGAGGCTGGCCTCGAACCTGTGATCCTCCTGTCCCAACCTCCCAAGTACTAGGATTACAGGCAAGCACCACCATGCCCAGCTCCTATTTGTAATGTATAAGCTTAGTTTTCAGTTTTCCTTACACGAATCTGATAATGGACTGCCTTATGAGAACAGAGAGTTTAGTGAACTGCCTTCCTTGGATTTTTTAGTCTCCTTCTCAACTGCCAAAGTTTTTAAATTAGCCATCTAGCTTTCCTCAGTACACACAGAGAACACACTTTATCCAAGAACTTTTGTCTAGTTATTTTCTGAGTCCAGTTGCTTCAACCTTGAAAGTAGAATAGTTACCACCTTTATCATTAGACAGTTTGTAGCAGTCGGTTGATTTATAGCATTGGGACATTTTTCTTGCAAGAATCACTTAAAGGACTGTTGATCCCAAACAAATAGAAAAAGTTCTACCTTGTGGAAGTAATTGGCTTTGGAAGTTGGACATATAAAGTACTTCACATACAAGCATGGCACTTCTCAGCAACAACAAATGCTTTTAATGTGCTCACCCAATCTTTGAACCCAGGGGACCAGGGGCTACAGTAAGGCTGGCTAGGGTTGGAATGTTATTAGCCACAGAACAGAGAAGAAAGCTCAAGAAACTCAAAACCTTACCCAGAAGGTTAGACTGCTTTAACTGCCTAAACTAATTACTTACAGACCAAGGGATTCAGCTGCTTTTAATCTGCCCCGTTTAAAAAATAAAATGAACGTATTAGGTAAGATATTTAAATTTACCAGGTGTAATGGGTGAAGGCCACCAGTGGGCCTGGGAGAGGATTGGTGTTAGAAGGGACATGTTTATACATTGCTGTTAAATTGGTCAACTTTTGCTATTTTGAAGTATAACACCAAAAGTCGTTTTATTATTTGATTTAATTTTGGAGGCAAGGCTGGAACTGAAGTTAGAGATTGGTGGAATGTCGGACTTCGAAGGCCTCTCCCATCTGCACTGGGGGAAGCAGAGTTTCGTGGGGTTGGCCCTGGCCTGTCTTACCTCACAGGTGATGAGTGACGTGACACACGCGTAAGGGAGATTCCCAAGTGCACAACATGGGGAACATGCATCCTGACCAGTGACAGGTGGGCTCAGCCGTGAGAGCCGAGGCAGGCGACAGCGATGGCCTTTGTGTGACTGTCTTTCCATTGCACTTTACAATGCAGTTACAACAGAAGCAGGGACAGAGCAGGCTAGCTGGCTCTCTACCTGTTTGTGCCCATCCCTGGAGAGTCCTGCCTAACAACTCCAGATGTTGAACTTGATGCAGAGTTTAACCATCTAGGCTTATGAATAGAAGACCAGAGATGAAAATCACTTTGAAGGTCTTTGGATTGAATTGAGTTCAAAGTTTTAGTTTTTGTTTTGTTTTGGTTTGTATTTTTTCCAGTGCTGGGGATGGAACCCAGGGCCTCACTCATGCTAGACAAGTGCTCTACTATGACCTACCCCTCCAGCCCCCTAGTTCAAGCTCTTTTTTTTTTTTTTTGGTACTGGGGATTGGGCCCAGGGGTATTCTACCTCAGAGCTCCACCCCCAGCCTTATTTTACTTTTTATTTTGAAACAGGGTCTCACTAAGTGGCAGAGATTCTTGCAAAGTTGTGGAGGCTGGCCATGAACTTGCGATCCTCTTGTCTCTGTCTCCCAAGTACTAGAATTATAGGTGTGCGCCACCACACCCAACTTTATTTTGGTCACCATTCCTTCCTTCCTGCTGTCTCATATGCAATGCCTGGCTTTGACAAATGCCCTTTTTCTTTTTATTTGTGATGTTTGTTTGTTTGTTTGTTTGTGGTACTAGGGATTGAACCCAGGGGCATTCTACCTCCAAGCTGCACCCCCAGCCCTATTTTATTTTTTGCTTTGAAGCAGGGTTTCACTAGGTTGCTGAGAGTCTCACTACATTGCCAAGGCTGTCCTCAAACCTGTGATCCTCCTGTCTCCACCTCCCAAGTACTGGGATTACAGGCATGTGCCACAATGCCCAGCTCTGACTTGTGATTATTCAAACATCTCTATTATGACATTTGACTGGTATAGGGGGCTAAAATTCATCTCTGCCCTATGGCTTGCTCTATATTAGGTGTCTGCTACAGGCTCTGGTAGGGTGATCTATACCACGAGCTGTCCAAATCCACAGTGATTGGTTGGTTGGGTTTTCATCTAGCTAGATTTCCCACTATAATGCACCAATCCCTTTAGAAATTGGAGCCCTAGGGTTGAAACTCTTGAGTTCCTCCAGCCTGGAGGACTTTGAAATGCTGCGGGAAGAGGGGACCATCTCTGGAAATCCATGTAGTATCTTCGTACCAGCTGGGCTTCATTTCAGAATCTACTGCTGTCATTACAAAATAGCTGTTTTCTCTTTAATCTGTGTGCCACATCGCAGCAATTTTCATCAAAAATATATTAAGCCCCTGCTGCAAATTGGCCCCACACACCCTTGTCAGCCATGCAAAGCGTAAAATATCTTCTTTTTTCAAAGTTTTTTCTCTCTCTAAAGCCCTAGTAGATATCAGCAGCTCCTAAAAACCCCATAATAGTCATCACGTCTGTAAGCCAAGGATTATAACGCGTAACGAATCCGATTCCATGAAAGAGACCGGTCTTATTCTTTGTTTACCAAAAAATTACAGAAAGGGCATACTACAAGAAAAAAGTAATGCCCCCACATTTCCATATTCTCTGGAATTTCACCTCAAATTGTCTGCCCAAGAGAAAGGAGTTCTCCTGAGAGAAGAGACTGCCAGGCAGTACCCCAGTCACCCACCACGTGCCCTGGGCTTGATACAGACATGCTGATGGTGGGGTACATGTGCACGAAGTGGGGGTGTCTGTCTGTGAGTGACTCTGTCTGTATTTAGGTGTGCTTCTGTGTGCATGTACATTCATGGGAACACGCTCAGGACTTCTCCTGGAGTAATTTAGAATCTCCTAGAAATGTTTTATATCCTGACAACAGTACAGTGAGTTAGCAGGGTCAGCCTGACACCTCGCTCGGGGGTCGACGCTGGGTGCTGCTTTCCTGCGTGTGCAGCCTTGCAGATTCTGCAGCTCTGGGTTGGGAGCCTTGTTGAGCTCATGCCAAGAAGTCTGTCTGTGTTATGGAGAAAGTAATGGAGTCAGCTTCTTGCCAGAAAATGGGACTTTAAAAACTTATCATCTACCTCAGCAACTTAGTGAGACTCTCAACAACCTAGCAAGACCGTTTCAAAAGAAAAAAAATGAAAAGGGCTGGGGTTGTAGCTCAGAGATCGAATGCCTCTGGGTTTGATCTCCAGTACTACACACACACACACACACACACACACACACACACACACATACACACACATGTCATCCAGCACACACCTATAATCCCAGAACTTGGGAGGCTGAGACAGGAGGATTGCAGGTTGGAGACCAGCCTCAGCAATTTAGCAAGACATTGTTTCTAAACAAAAATTTTAAAGGTCTGGAGGTGTAGCTCAGAGGGAGAATGCCCCTGAGTTCAATCCTCAGTACCAAAAACAACAAGAAAAACAACAACAACAAAAAAAACTCATCCACTCCTTTGGTTTCTTCTAAAAGAGAATGTAGCTGGGCGTGGTGGCGCATGCTTGTAATCCCAGTACTTGGGAGGCTGAGATAAGATGATTGCAGGTTTGCGGCCAGCCTCAGCTACTTAGTGAGGCCCTCTGCAACTTAGTGAGACCCTGTTTCAAAATAAAGAATAAAATAGAGTTGGGGGTGTAGCTCGGAGGTAGAATGTCCCTGGGTTCAATCCCCGGTACCACAGAAAATAAATAAAATAAAAGAGAACGTAAGAACTATGGCGCTTTCATTAGTCCCCAGAAACTCCTGTAACAAAATAGATTTGACAATTTAACAGGAAATTACCTCAGAGTTTGAAGCCATTCTAATTTCACCCTTAACACTCACTAAAGAGCATTCGAAAACATCTCATGTATAATACGCATGACACACAACGCGTGGCCCATTCAATTGAATTCAGATTTAGTTGACACCCTCATACTTCCGGTTTTTTAAAGAACAACAGCCAGAAGAAGTCATCGTTTTCAAGGGGGCTTCCGAATTTGCTTGCTTATTTTTCTCTTCAGTAAAATGCCTGTGAAATCCAACATTGTGTAGAGTTGTTGTTGAGTTAGGTTTTTTTATTATTATTATTACTATTATTAATGCAATTTCAAGTTAGTTTCTCTGGCTCTCCTGAATCTCGGGATGGATTATTGACATGCCTGACAGGTAGGATGCAAATGTTGTATCACATCAGCGGTGCCTTCTCACCTAACTGGATGGCTGCCCTCACAGAGCCCTGGGGAAGAAGCAATATAGCTCCAGTCTCAGTCGCTTTGTGAGCAGAGATAACTATATTGGTAAGGCAGGAGATTTTTTTTTCTTGAAAACTCCAGCTATTTGGAAGTTTCTAGGTGTCATTTCCACTGATTCTTACCTTCCAGAAAAGCAGCCTTGGGGCAGGCCACCTCCCGGCACCTGATCCCTGTCTATGGTGAAGACAGGAGGAATCTTGGCCAACTCCACCAAGGAGCAGAGACTGTCAGCAGTGCCACCGGCAAGAATCTAATACAGAGGTTCTCTTCCAACACAGAACACAGATTTGCCCCCTCGAGCCACATTCTAGCCACAAAACCGGGGGCCAGAGAGGGTAGCATTTTCACCATAGGAAATCATCCTGCTAACGCGAAGAGAGCCTATTGGACCAACTAGAACCCCAAATTTGGAGGCCATCTCAGTAAGTTATAGGGATTCACATTATCAAGCAAAAGAACTGCTCAGGCGTAGAGGAAAGTGGCTAGAAATAAGAGTATGCTTAAGTAAGACCGTGTGGGTAGACATACAGGCAGGGCTGGGACCAGGGTGAGGCTAGCCGGGCATCTGTATGTCCCATGCACGGTCACCTTGGGTGTAGGTGTCATCCTTCTGGGGTGTCAGGCACCCCATAGATTGCCGGCATTGATTTTGTGATCCAACCTGCTGAGGAGGTGGCCGGCCTCCCCCCTCCATTTTCTGAATCCTTCCTGGTGCTGCCTACCGGGTCAGATTGCAGAAGAGCACTGTTCTTTAGCTAAGGGTGTGTGATGGATTTGCCTGTTCTCTGGCTTTCTACAGGAATATGGTGTTCTTGTTCACCTTTTTGTAGTAACTAGAATACTTACCATGAATATTATAATTTTTCAAATAAAATTCATTACATTAAAATTATGTGATCTTCCTTTGATGCTAATTTATAAGTTACTTCAGATCACAACAGGGCCAGGAAGGCATAGGCACAAATCTCAATTTTCCACGCAGGACCAGTCCTTATGGGAACTTCCTGACAGTGAGTTCTAGCTAATGCTAAAAAGCAACTGGCCAAGATTTCCAGTGCTGTTTTCTTTTTTCCTTCTATTTAGGGAAATAATGTATCCTCAGTGCACAGCTATAAGGATATTCTGTGAGGGTGGCGCATCACCAACCGGATGTTACAGGTGGATTGTCCAAACACCTGCCTATAAATGTCTGTTAATCTAACATGAGCAAATTATTGAAGCAGATTCCTACCCTCTGGAGCTGAGGGTCTCTGCATTTCTGTATTTGGTATATATATTAGGTGCTTTGACCAAAAGCAATAGAAGTCAACTCAAGTGAACTTAAGTGTGTGTGTGTGTGTGTGTGTGTGTGTGTGTGTGTGTGTGTGTGTATTGGGGGTTGTTTGTATGATTGTTTGTTTTTTTGTGTGTGTGATATGGGAGATTGAACCCAGGGGCATTCTACCTCTGAGCTACAGCCCTTTTTTATTTTTTTATTTTGAAACTGGGTCTCACTAAGTTGTGGAGGGCCTCGCTAAGTTGCTGTGGCTGACTTCGAACCTGCCATCCTCCTGTCTCAGCCTCCCAAGAACTGAGATTACAGGCGTGCGCCATCACTCCCAGCCGTTGTGGGTGTGTATTTGTATACATATATGTTGGAAAGCTGTTAGGTAGGCCATAGATTCCAGAACACTGGGGAACCATGCTTAGAAAAGCATAGGAATGAAGGTGACTCTGGGGCCCTTTTATCAGGAAGTGGTATCTAGATGCCAACTCCAAAATGAATCAGTTCCAACTGTCTTCCATCCTCGCATCCATCTGCTTGAGAGTCAGAGGCCTGGGAGAAAGTGTCCACTTAGCCTGTTGGTCGGGTACACACCTGGTTGGAGGAGGGGGTGCCTTGCCCGGCAGTTCCCTGGGCAGCAGAGAGCTCCCGAGAGGAAGCTGAAGTTCTGTTAGGGAGAGGGGGAGAGTATGGGCCAAATAACATGAATAAATGTCCTCCACAGGGAGGCCCCGCAGCCTCCTCAACCTCCCTGATCAGGTCTCTGATGTGAACAGGTTGGGTAGATGGTCTTTTCCATAAGTCCGTAAGCTTGAAGTATGTGATGTTTTTAATGCTGTTTATCTGAAAATACAGACCGGGACAGAATAGCAGTGCAGTCTTGGTTAATTCACTTAACCTCTATATAATTGTGAGTTAGCATTATTATAGAATGTTTGTAACTCAGAGCTTATTAATTTAGGAGGAACATAAATAAATTAATATCCAACCAATTTCTAGCTTAAGTATTTGAAACCTGAACCGGTGTTCAGATATCTGCTTGAATCTTGGTTCCAAAACCACGTATGCTGTTCCAAATGATGCTCCTTGTAAAGGATACTGTTTGTTCCTTGTTAAGGAAGGAACTAGACTAGATGACTTCTCAGGTCTCTTAGATTTGATACACTGTGAACCTGGGCCTCGTCCCTTTGCATGTGACAGTAGCATGAGCCCAGCGCACACTTGGAGCCTGCACAGCCCCGTGACTTAGCAGGTATTCAGTGAATGTCGATTGAATCAACTTCGAGTGCTCTGTCTGCACTGATGTTTCTTGAGCGTACAACACGCATCTGCCCCAGTTCTCACAGTCTCTGCAGTCAAGCAGAGATTCCTGTGCCTCCGGCACCCGCTAGCCGACCGAGTCTCCTTAACCACAGCATCCATCTGCCTCCAGAGGGCTGCCCTGGGAAGGAACACCTTTACCTACAGCGGCACCGCCAGGGAGTGGAACAATAGCTTGTGCTGCTGAGGAAGCCATACTGAACATGTGGCCCGGACACAATGGGCTGGAAAGGCTGTAAAATAGGCTCCGGGTTCTGGAATAATATTGGTTTCGGAATAACGTGCTTTGTGACCAAATAGCTCAATGGTTAGCTTTTAGAAAGGGTATTTTTCTGGATTTTGAGTTTTGAAATTAAGAGTTTAAAAAGGTCTAAAAATGAGCCAGGGGTGGTGGCGCACGCTTGTAATCCCAGTACTTGGGAGGCTGAGACCAGAGGATCGCAGGTTTGTGGCCAGCCTCAGCTACTTAGTGAGGCCCTCCACAACTTAGTGAGACCCTGTTTCAAAATAAAGAATAAAAAATAGGGGCTGGGAGTGTATGGCCCTGGGTTCAATCCTCGGTACTGCAAAAAAAAAAAAGGTCTAATGAAACATTTTTCCCCCTTTTTTGGTAGTGTTGGGGGTGGGACCCAGGGCCTCATGCACGTTAGGCAAGGACTCTACCACTGAGCTACACCCCCAGTTCCTGTGAAACTTCTATCATAGTTCAGAAGAAATTTATTTATAACTTTTTAAGTCAATAACATAGTCTGTTTGGATGATGGGTGCCTTGTTTACTTAAGGATAATGGATGAGATGATACTTCGTAAACATTAAAGATTTATATTAGGGTAAGGTTCTATTATTATATAACTTGAAATTCAGTACATATCAAGAGTTGAAAAGATATTTAAATGAAATTTCTATCTAAATTATTTTAAGCTTAATTTAATATCATGATATCATCTTAATTTTCTATCGAAAAATACTATTTAGTTTTTGTTAAGATAGTATTTTTAAATAATATCATTTCCTCTGTGAAACTCCTAGTGTGAAAGAGAGGGAGCACTGTACACATGTGTGAGTTTCTGTAGGTTGTTGTGGGAGCTGAGGAGATTTTAATACGAGTTTACTCAGGTACAGCATTATTCACAATAGCCAAAAGGTAATAATGAAAAGTGCACACCAACGGATGAACAGATACTACAAAGGAATATCATTCAGCCTTTAAAAAGAAGGAAAGTGCCAGGCGTGGTGGCACATGCTTGTAATCCCAGTACTTGGGAGGCTCAGACAGGAGGATTGCAGGTTTGAGGACAGCCTCAGCAAGTAGTGAGACTCTCATCAACCTAGAAAGACCCTGTTTCAAAATAAAAATAAAAATAGGGACAGGGCTGTAGCTTGGAGGTAGAATGCCCCTGGGTTCCATCCCCAGAACCACACACAAAAATAAAAGGAAAGTGTGATCCGTGCTACAACACATGAACCCTGGAAACATTGTGCTAATAAGTAAAATCAGGCGGACACACAAAAAAAACAAACATTGCACAACTCCACATATATGAGGTCCCGAGAATAGGCAAACTCATGAGACAGAAAGTAGAATCGAGATATCGGGACCCAGGAGAGAAGGTAATAGGGAGTTATTATTTAATTAGTGTACTTTCTCTTTGGGGTAATTAAAAGTTTTCTGAAATGGGTAGAAGTGATGTTGGTCAGTATTGTGAATGTGCTAATACCACTAGATTGAACACCTAAAAAATGGTTAAAAGGGGAACTTTTTATAGATATTTTCCACAAGTAAAAAAGTGGCTTGTTCTATAAATATATCAAGCAAAAAAAATTAAAGTAGATTACTCAGATAATTAAAAACTTGGGGATAGAGAATGATATGCAAAATTGACATTTTGCTTATTATTATTATTATTATTACTGGTTTGTTTTACTTGCATTCATTGAATTCACAGTATAGAGCAGGTTTTCTACCAAACTTTTTTATAGATTCTGACCACAGCTCTGAGAAGTTGTATTTTTTTTTGCCCTGATTTTTTAAAAATTTATTTTCATTTTATTTTATTTTTGTTACTGAGGATTAAACCCAGAAGAATTCTACCTCTGAGCTCCATCCCCAGCCCTATTTTATTTTTTATTTTGAAACAGGGTCTTGCTAAATTGCTGAGGGTCTCACTAAGTTGCCGAGACTGGCCTCAAACCTACAATCCTCCTGTCTCAGACTCCCAAGTACTGGGATTACAGATGTGCTCCACCAAGCCTGGCTTATTGCCCCGATTGTACACATGATGAAACTGGGGTTTCCAGAGGCGACCCGGGCACAGTGGGGCTGGGATCCTCTCCAAGCTCCGCAGGGCCTGCGTCCCAGGGCTTTGCCATGCCCCACACTGTTTCCATAAAGAAGCTGTTCATCTTTCATCTTGAAATCCCCATCCCTCAGCATCCCTGGCCGCCCTCCTCTCTTCCTCTCGCCCCGACCACCTGTTCTTAGTCCTAATCACTGTCCTCTCTTCTCCACTCTATCTTTTCCGTAAGCCCGAGGCGCAATGGCCGGTTGACTAGCAGGACCAGCCTCCTTCCCCTCCTTGCTCACGTTCCCCTCCGCTGCTGACATCCGCTGCCGACATGCATGTGCTTAGTCTTTATCTGGAGAGGGTGACTTCCTGATTCACCTCTGTACCCCGACTTCCCTATTGCATTCCAGATGTGGACGCTAATCTCCCCCTCTCTCTTGGTCAGTGGGGTACAGGCTGTGTAGGTGGCCCCTTATCCCTCCCTGCTCCCTGCATGTCTCCCAGAGAAGACACCAGCAGCCTCGGGTTTGCTTGACCCTCAGAGAGCCGTTCCTTCGCAGGGTCTGAATAGTCACAGTTTACCACTGACGCATCCAGATGAGGTCTGATGTCCCCATGCTCCATGACTGCATCCCCGCAGTCACCGGACATCTCCTGGGGATCTACTTAGTGCCCTGAGCTCGGCATATTCAAAATCTAATTAGTAACGTCACAAGACTCTTGGTCCACCAGGTTCAGGTCTTCATCCACCAGGTCCAGATCCTCCCATGCCTTTCCCTGGGCCCCCTTCTTCCTGAATTCACCAGCATTGC
Source organism: Glis glis (assembly GCA_004027185.1). Taxonomy (NCBI): domain Eukaryota; kingdom Metazoa; phylum Chordata; class Mammalia; order Rodentia; family Gliridae; genus Glis; species Glis glis. The sequence continues at coordinate 25,412 of PVJS01010041.1, read as the reverse complement.
ACTGATGGAGGTTGAACAACAACAAGCAAGTGCTGCACACTTGTAATCCCAGTACTTGGGAGGCTGAGACAAGAGGATCGCAGGTTCGAGGACAGCTTCAGCAAGTAATAAGACTCTCATCAACCTAGCGAGACCCTGTTTCAAAATTTTAAAAAAATGGGGCCAGGGCGGGGGGCTGTAGCTCAGAGGTAGAATATCCCTGGGTTCAATCCCCAATAACTAAAAAAAGAAAGAAAAAGAAAAGAAAAGCAAAACCCTTTGAATTAACTTAATTATTCTATCTGATCGCCAATATTTTCTCTGTTCAAAGACTTCCTGAAAAAAACCTGATGTATGTCTCTTCTTTGATTATAAAACTTGGATGGCTCCGAGGCACTCACAGGCTAAGATACAGACTTCTAGGAGACATTCTAACCTGGTGGTCCTCCCCCCAGGCCCAGCCCTGCCGCTCTGTCCTGGTCCAGACCGCCACTCCCGCCCATCAGCGGTACCGCTGCCCGGGCCTCTGCAGCAGGCTGGACCTCCTTCTCTTACTCTGCCATGTGGTCTTGTGAGCTGTGTGATTAAAGCTCCTTTAAGGGGAAAAAGACATATCTCACAGCATTTTGTCTCCCTTATGGCACTTAGTCAGTGCTAGGCATTCAACAAATGAAATAAATTGGACTGCATTTGAAAAGATTGAATTTGATGGTCTCTAAGGCAGCTCTCCAGCATGAAAAGGCTTTGGTTATATGAAATAAACCTATGCCAAGCCTTTCTGTATCCGTAAAAATTAGATACAACTGCAAACAGCAGAGATTCCCTCTCCTCCCCTAAACAGCCTAGTTTATTTCTCTTTCATGGGGAGTGCTCAGGAGTAAGAAGTCCAGGACTGGTACGGCAACTCCACAGAGTCATCTGCCAACTCTCTTGTCCCTAGATTGTGACCTTCAGGGTACAGAAAGGCTTCTAGAGCTCCAGCCATCATCTATGAGTTCCAGGTAGAACTTCTAGGAACCTAAGAAACCATGCCCTCTTTGATGGGAATTCCCCCCAAAGAGCCTATGAAACTTTCACTAGAGCTCATAGACCAAAACATAGTTTCTTGGCCATCACTATGAGCCAGGGAATTTGAGGATTATAGTTTTTTTGCTTGCTAGCAATGGACCCAGCTAAACACAGGAGAAATGGGTAGTCAGTAAGCAACTAGCAGTCTCAGCTATGTTCTTAAAGTAATTTTTTAATTTGGGAGGACTTCATTCTCTCAGGCCTGAGATCCTCTTGAGGCTGAAAAAGATTAGAGTCAGATAGGAGCAAAGAATTAGAGGCAAGATGAACGTGTTTATCCTTCCCCTGGCATCCGAGAAAATAACTCAGGAAATAATTATGGAGAAACAGCTAAGGAACCTGCTGATCCCAGTTACGGCTGATCAGTTAAAGCAAACGCCACCAGGAAGGAGAGGACCGGAGGGAGCGCAGGGCCTCAGAGTGGCAAGCCCCAGCTGCCACCACTGGCCACAAAGGAAGCCGGAGCGCAAGGGGACTCTGCCCAGAAATTAGCGGTCCGCTAGGACTCCCATCTGAGTGTTCAGTGTCATAGCCACATGAAATGGGAAGCACTGTGGGGTCATTTGTTCTCAGCACAGGGATGAAGGTGCCTCTTGGGCTCCGATGAGACTCTGGTACCTCAACCTCAGGACCATCCTCATTGATTTGTTGGGATCTTTGACATGTCACTAGTCACAGAATCCTCCCCCAGAATGCTCCATTCCTCACTTTTAAAAAGCTACTCATCTCCAAACACACAGAGAGAGTGGAGGGCAGGCACTCTAACGCAGAGTTAAGTACGATGCTTTGAATCGGCACGCTTAATAAAAAATTAAGGATTGCTCTGAGAGGCTTTGGGCAAAACTGAACAAACTAGGGGATCGGGCAGTGTGAAAGCAGATGAAATTTAATTTGGTTAAGTGTAAAATAATGCACTTTGGGAAAAATAATCTACCCTTCTCATAATCTCTGGTAGGCTCTGAACTCCTAGTAAAATAAGTTAAGAGTCATGGTTGATAACTGGGGGAAAATATCTACGTGGCGTGCAGCAGCAATTTAAAAAGCCAATAGGGTGCTTGGGGGGCTGAACGAAAACATAATGCAGAAAATTTAAGAAAACAGATAAAACGTTAGTGCTATTCTGCGTCCAGTTTGGGCTATCTTAGGAGATATTAAATTCCAGAAAAGGGATTTGAAAAGAGTTTAGAAAAGTAGTGCGTCTTGGGATTTCTATAAGCTTACTGACTTGGAAAATGGCAGTTTTTGCAAAAGGAAGAGGAGGAATGATAGAGGGAACCAGAATAATGATTTAGAAAGGGCCACTTCCTTCCTGGTTCTCAAGTCCCATGGTATGTAAAGGCAAAACTTAGTGAATTTTAAATAAAGAATATTAAGCAAAGATATAATGAGATGGTCTTTAACCCGTGTTCTTGGGTTGTAGATCTACCGATGCCAGGGGGGGGCCCTGTGTTTGATTAAGGGGCACAGAATTACATTAACATTTTTGTCTGTTCAGCTGAGAATGAATAAGTGAAATGCTCCGGGGGATGCTAGACCAGGTAGAGATACAGGATGGAGAAGGTTCAGCCCAGAACTGCTAAGAGACACCCCCAACTAGAAGGCTCCGTGGCCAAAGCCAACCTAGGCATGTAACATGGTTCTGCTATGCACAGAATATCTGTTACCTCCAGCTCTACTCCCATGATTCAGCATTCCCTACAGCAACAGTGGCCAGGGTATATTCACAAGGCCCAGGTGTTTTGCGCCCTGTCAAAGAATGTCCCGATGGAACAGAAGCAGGGCAGGAGGAAGGCTAGAAACATGTATTTCCCCAGAGTCAATCCATCCTGCTGCTTTATCCACTGGAAACTCTACAAGCAGCTGCCTGGCCCTTCACCCCACTTTAACCTCACCTTCTGCAACACATAATCCCAGGTTATCTATTTTCCAAATATAAGGAACTGCTGAGCCCTGCTGCCTGCTGTGCGCACAGCCTGCCCGGTGAGGCGGCGCTGCTGTATTGACAGATACGTCTGTTACCGGCTGACACCTTGGAGAACCGATTGATTGGCTCCAACAAAAATCACGAGATTTATTTGAAGGGCCAGATAGGTCCTTTGCAGCATTTTCTCTGTTCAAGATGTCAGTGCCGCCTCACACACAGAGCTAAAGAGCTACCGTGCTTTCCCAGGTGTTTTGCCAACAGGAAACCACCCAATTTCCACCTGTGAAAGTAGCATCTGAGTTGAGATCTACTGGCCACCTTTCCTAGGGTCTACCAGATAAAAGGATGTTGGAAATCCCCCCAACACAGTAACCCTCCCCTTCCTCACCTGTGTTGTCTCACGTCCTTGAAGCACATTAGCACTCATACCCCTTGTATTTGTCTGCTCAGGCGGCTATAACAAAGAATCCCAGGATGGGTGGATTAAAAGACAAAAATTTCATTTCCTTACAGTTCTGGAGGCTGGAGGTCTGAGATCAAGGTATGGGCAGGGTTGCTCTCTGCTGAGGGCCTCTGCTTGGCCTGTGAGTGGCCACCTTCTCCCTGTATCCTCCACTGATCTTCCCACTGTTCTGTGTCCAAGTGTCCTCTTCTAAGAACGTCAGTCACCAGTGTGGCAGTGCAGGCCTGTCATCCCTATACTTGGGAGGCTGAGACAGGAGCATCACAGGTTTGAGGCCAGCCTCAGCAACTTAGCAACAAGACTCTGTTTCAAAATAAAAAGTAAAAAAGGACTGAGGGTGGAGCTCAGAGGTAGAACACCACTGGGTTCAATCTCCAGTACGAAGGAAAGAAAGAAAGAGAGAGAGACAGAGAGACAGAGAGAGAGAGAGAGAGACAGAGAGACAGAGAGAGAGAGGAAGAAAAAAAGAGAGAAAGAAAGAAGAAAGAGAAAGAAAGAGAGAGAGAGAGAGAGAGAGAGAGAAAGAAAGAAAAAAAGAAAGAAAGAAAGAAAGAAAGAAAGAAAGAAGAAAGAAAGAAAGAAAGAAAGAAAGAAAGAAAGAAAGGTGGATAGATAAAGGCCACCCTATTGCCTCTTTAATATCAGCTGAATCTTAAAAAGCCCTGTCTCCAAATACAGCCATCTACTGAAGTACTGGCTACGAGGACTTCAGCTCATGAATAGTGGGGTTCACAGTTCAACCCATAATGCGCCCCTCCCCCCACCATCATGAACGTAACTGTCAAGATTTGGTGTTTCTTCCTGGTCCGTGTTGGTCACTGTTGGACTTGTCACGGGAATTCACGGTACATGAGGAGCTTGTAAACCATCTGCTGTCCCCTGTTCACTTGCTGATCAAGGATTTTTTTTTAATGGTACTAGGGATTGAACTCAGGGGCATCTAATTCTGAGCTACACCCCCAGACCCCCCTTTTTTTGTGGTACTGGAGATTGAACCCAGAAGCCTTCTACCTCTGAACCACACCCCTAGCCCTATTTTATTATATGTTTTTTTATTTTGAAACAGGGTCTCACTAAGTTGCAGAGGGCCTCGCTAAGTTGTTGAGGCTGGCCACGAACCTGCGATCCTCCTGTCTCAGTCTCCCAAGTACTGGGATTACAAGCGTGCACCACCACGCCCTGCTTCAATTTTAATTTTGAAACAGGATCTCACTAAGTTGCTGAGGATCTCAGTAAGTTGTTAAAGCTGGCCTCAAACCTGAGATCTTCCTGTCTCAGCCTCCCAAGTACTGGGCACCACCATGCCTGGCTTCAAGGACTTTTCTTAAAACACAGAGTAGTTCCAGGGCCTGAATCCCCCCGAAGCATTTAAAGAAATCAGAAACTCCATTTGTTTTATGGCAGGAAAAAAAAAAAACATAATGAGTGAGGAGATATTTGAGCAAGGGGACAGATCTCTCCACGCTCTGCCTCTGGCGCCAGTAACCATATTGTTCTTGCTGGGGGAGACCTTTCTAGACAATTCTCCACAGTGTGAGGCCAACTGAACGACAGCCCGGCAACCACGGGCAACCTGTTCCTGCCAGTGGGGATCACCATCTTCCACACAGAAATAGAAGGCTGCCGGTCCTGCCTGGTGCAGTCTTCAGGAACGTACTGACCCAGAGCAGGCACCGGGACCTGCCCTTCCTCCCTCACAGCCCTTCCGGGGGATTAAGAATTCCGCTCTGCCCGGCATTTTACTTTCTGCCCAGGGCCCTACTAAAATGAACTCTGCTGTTTAATATTTTCATGGAAATAGCAAAACCCCATCTGTGTCTTTGATATCAGGACTCAGGGCAGCTTGGCAGACCCAGAAGCTCAGACTCAGACAAGGGGCCTCCAGGAGGTGTGTGACAGGGTGGCTGTCAGAAGTCCAGATATTAGCCCTGGCCTCCTGAGCTGTGCGTGTGGGTGTGTGCGTGCGTGCGTGCATGCATGAGAGAGAGAGAGACTGGGGATTGAACTCAGGGGCATTCTACCTCTGAGCTATACCCCCAGCCCTATCTTATTTCTTATTTTGAAATAGGATCACAGTAAGTTGCTGAGGGCCTCACTAAATTGCTGACGCTGACCTCGAACCTGTGGTCCTCTTGTCTCAGCCTCCCAAGTACTGGGATTACAGGCATGCCCTACCACACTCAGCCCTCCTGAGCTCTTGTAACCAAACTAGCCTTCTGAGCCTATCCAGGACCTAACTCTAGAGGCAAGAAAGAAATGAAGCAGGAAGTCCCTATTCTCCAAATTGGGGAGCCCCACTGACCAATGGGCATGGAAGGGGGCTGCGGACTTGACTGGGACAAAGCCCACCGTGAAAGCCAAGGAACTGGGGCCATCCAAGTTCTGCTGGTCCTTCAGAAGAATGGAGACTCTACCATGCTGGGGGACTCAGTGGAATGAGATGGGGATTTTAAGAAGCAGTGTAAATAGGGTCCCTTTTTAAGGAAGGGAAAAATGATCCTTGGGAAAGCAGACACACACACACACACACACACACACACACACACACACACACACAGAGGAAAATATCAGCACTGGCGCAGTAGCAGCCAAAGGCTGTAGAGAAATATTCCTGACAAATGGAGGTAAATCACAGGAGGGAGGGAAGAGGGGCGGGGACCCCCAGGCCGGCTGTGGGTGCTGCTCGCTCCGCAGACACTGCTGGCTCCTTCTCCCCGACTGGAGTGGGCTCAGCCTGTGCCTCACCAGGATCGCTTGGAATGCCGTTGGAGATGCACAACAATTTTAGAAACAGGAAATTGGAAGTGTTCTGCTTAAAATACTTCGGGCTCTGTGTGGGAGACAGAAGAGAGGGTCTGTGAGTGGATAACAGGGGCGCTGTGTAGACGCACCCGGGCCAGCTTACAGGCAGCCGGGTGGCAGCAGGCTGGCCTGGCCCTCTTGACTCCTGTCCTCCACAAAGGCTGGCTTGTGTCGTGTAGCCATTTCCCTTGCATTTCAGAACCAAGCCTCTCTTCTTTTCTTCTCTGGCATCGGGGAAGGGTGGCGTGTGCGGATGCACGGGAAGGCAACCCTATGCATTTTAATATCTGCGGTTCCCCCACAGTCAGTGAGCTATTTCCTCCACCCAGGTGGAAACAGGAGAGGAGCCTCTCTGACATGCTGGTTAGTCTGAAAACAGACCGCTAAATGCATAATGAAGAGCCTCAGAGGAGTCAATCTGCATGTTAAAATGGTGTACAGCAGCCCGGGCTGTCACACAACATAATTTGAAGATGAATGTGCATCCAATCAGACGGCCAATCGCTGACTGGCAGGGTCCCGGCTGTTAGTATTACCTGTCTGCTTGGTGGCAGTGGGGTATCTGAGGGGCCACAGTTAACCAGCCCCCCCCCCCAGATCTGGAAGGAGACAAATGGGTCCTCTCTTGGCCCTGCCCAGATGTGCATGGTCAGCCTATGCCAAGAGGCAGATAGAACCAGAGGAGCCATTAGGAAGTGGGTCTGGATCCCAACTCTGAAAGACCAGGGGCTTTCAGTGTGGCGGGGGCGGGGGGGCACCACTGGAAGCAATGACAAAGGAAAATGTTCCGCTTGACCCTTAATGCAGAAAAGCAGATTCTGAGCAGCCCACGCCGGCAGGTCCTACCTGTCACCAGGTTTATATCGCAGCCACCGCCGCCACCACCCCAGTTCACAGCCAGTAACAGCCTTTGCGTGAATGACGTGTAGACGCCACTTTTGTCTCTGAACGTTTGACAGCAAATAGGACCTGACTCCGGGGGCAGGACATTACAGGAACAAGGGAACACTGGAGAAATGAGGTTAGAGCACAGAAATTAGCCATCTGCCTGGCAAAGGCTGTGGCCTCGAGGTGGCATTTACATAGGGACAACAGGCAACATGTCCCGCTTCTCATTGTCCTGTTCTGCAGGGAGAGAGCACAAAAGGGCTTTAAGAACCACATTTCCTTTAAGGCCCCTGTACTTAGAGAGGCTGCGTGTGCCTTTTTTTTTTTTTCTCTTTTTTTCTCCGCAGTTCAGAATGCCTGCTGGAGCTGCAGCTAAATGCCAAGCCCTGGGGATGGGTTGGTATTAGCTGGAGGTTTTCTGCGCTGCTTCCATCATGGGATTCAGAAACACTGCAAATAGGCAGCCCAAAGCCAAATTTGGAGCGCAGGAAAGAGCAGCAAAGAGAATGGCAAGGTCCTGTATCAAGTGTTTCAAATCCCCACCAAAAAATGAAAGGGGAAAATGCTTTTTAGTGAGGGCTGGTTCCCAAATGGAGCCCCAGACATGTCCCAGCAGCCCAAAGCCACGGGGTGGGCAGCAGGGCCTCCTGTCCACGGCGAAGCCTCACTCACAGACACCATGGGCTCCAGGCACACACCGCGGCTCTGGCCAGCTCCTCCATGGTCTAGAAGCTCAGCCTGCAATTGCTCCTTATCCCCAATTTGCCATTCATTTCGGATCAACCAAAAGAAGTTCCAGGAACACCATCTCCATTTGCCCTGTGTATTGACCCTCCTAAGAGACCTGTTAAACTGGGGAGGACCCATCCAAGGAAGTCTTTTTCTACCAGTAAATGAGAGCTAACACTTTTGTCTCCATGTCTGTGTGAACTCTAAGTTTTGCTATACCTGGTTGGTCAAAAAAAATAAATCAGTAAAATTATTCAAAAGATAATTTGGGCCAGGTGTGGTGGTGCACGCTTGTAATCCCAGTACTTTGGGAGGCGGAGACCGGAGGATCCGGGTTCGCGGCCAGCCTCAGCTCTCTCTCTCTCTCTCTCTGTCTCTGTCTCTCTCTCTCTCCTTAGTGAGGCCCTCCGCAACTTCATGAGACCCGGTTTCAAAATAAAGTATAAAAAATAGGGCCAGGGGCGTAGCGCAGAGGTAGAACGCCCCTGTGTTCAATGCCCGGTACCGCAAAAAAAAA
>PVJS01010041.1:0-16942 GCA_004027185.1 Glis glis | reverse complement strand
TAGCTCAGAGGTAGAATGTCCCTGGGTTCAATCTCCAGTACCACAAAAAAATAAATAAATAAAAAATAAAAGATAATTTGGCTGATTTTTTAAAAACTGATTTGGCTAATTGTATCAGGTAGCTTCACATTACTGTGATGAACTACCTGAGACAATTCCCTTATAAAGAGAAAAGGTTATTTTGGCTCATAGTTCTGGAGGTTTCAGTTAAAGATCGAGTAGTCCCTTTTCTTTGGGTCTCTGGCAAGGGCAGTATATCATGGCAGGTGCGTGGAGTGGAGCAAACCACTCACTTTGCTGGGCATGGTGGCATATACCTGCAATCCTAGTACTTAGGAGGCTGAGACAGGAGGATCACAGGTTCAAGACCTACCTCAGCAACTTAGCAAGACCCTGCTTCAAAATAAAAAAAAATTTTTAGGAGGGTGATTGGGAATACAACTTGGAAGTGCAATGACCCTGGGTTCAATCCCTGGTCACCCCCCCGCCTCTGGGGGGGGCACTTGCTTTATGAACCAGAAAACAAAGATGAGGACTGTTAACAGTCCCACAGTCTCTTTCAAGGACACGCCCCCAACGACCTAAGGACCTCCCATTAGACCCCACCTCCTAAAGATCCCTCCACCTCCCAATAGCGCCACCCTGGTGTCCAAGCCTTTAACACATGGGCTTTTGGAGGGACACTCATCCAAACCATAGCACTAATCATGATTTGTGGATAAAGCATATTGATCTAGCCTTAATGCTCAAGTCTCATCATTTTTCCTTTCTCTTCTGGTTCCCAACAAGTTACCCAAAGCTCATGTTCCCTGGCACAGTTCCCAGGGTACTTTACCCCCACCTCTACCCAGGCCAGTTCAGCTTCTGTTGGGTCAAATTGAGAACCACATTATTATCCACTCATAAGACACAGATATGAGGTCTTATATGTAAGAACTGTCATGAAGGGACTTGGTCATCTTTAACATTATGCTGTTTTAGTCACTCACCTTGACCCTAGCATCCAGATATTTTCTCAGATTTTCTTTCTTTTTTTTATTGTTAATACTTTTATTGGTGCGCTGTAATTATACATCACAGTGAGGTTCAAAATGATACAAATAAACATGCACCTAGCACTTGGTGTATTTCCTTCTGAATCCCACCCCGTTCCCCCACCCTCTTTCTTCCCTGTACCTGTTAGTAAGATTGTTAACAATACCTTTATATATGGACATAGCGTTATTTGAACTGTTTCCTTCCTCAATCCTCCTTTTTTCCTCCCCACCTCCCTCCCCCAATCCCTTTCCACTATTCTATTGGTCTCTCACCTCATCTGTCAGAAATCCCTTTTGTTTCCTATTTTTCTCTAGCTTCTACATATGAGAGAAAACATATAACCCTTGACTTTCTGAGACTGGCTCATCTCACTTAGCATAATATTCTCTAGTTCCATCCATTTTCCTGAGGCTGGTGAGGATGTGTGGAAATAGGAATTCTTATATGCCGTTGATGGGATTGTAAATTAATACAGCCACTATGGAAATCAGTATGGAGGTTCCTCAAAAGACTAGGAATAGAACCGTCATATGACCAAGCTACACCACTCCTCCATATCTTTCTGAAAGAATTAAATTGAGAATACTATAGTGATACATGCATATACATATTTATAGCAGCACAATTCACAATCTAGGAACCAATCTAGGTGTCTGTCAATGGATGATTGGATAAAGAAAATGTGGTATATACACACAATGGAATTTTCCTCAGCCATAAAGAATAATTATGTCATGTGCAGGGAAAGGGGTGGAACTAGAGAATATTTTCTCAAATTTTCTAGAAGGGGCAGCATCACCATGAGGGGGGTATCTGGTGTCAAAACCAGTGCTGACATGCCCCTAGCCATGAAATAAGCTGGGTTTGTGTTCAGTGGCCTGAAAGTAAAACCACACTTCACTGGCCTGGGTGAAGTCAGAGTTTCTACCACTTTGCCCTCCATTTTTTGTCCACCTATGAAATTAGAACAATAATTAATCCTGCCCAATGCAAGAGAGCAAATGAGAAGCCGGTAGAGAAAACAGCCACAGTGGATGCACAGTGCAGTCTATGTGTGAAAATGCTCTGAGATCATTAAAAGAAAACTCCTGCATAAATCTAACCTTGTCATAGAACTGGGATTATGAGGTTTACCACAATTAAACATCATGAAGTTTTCCAAATTTAAACAGCACTCCCCTACTTTTCAAACCATAGAACCCCCCCAATTTGATACCTATTTATAGCTATAAAAGGCTCTTCCTTTTACTGTGCATGCCCCAAAAGGGCAGCGACGAAGCTGTGCAGCATAAATTCTGTTCCACATTGGAAAGGTGCATTACACTGCTTCATGTTGCAGAGGGCTTCTGGATTTTCCTCTGCAGCTTCATTTTTCACTGAGGATGTAGAACGCCGTTGAGGGTGGTCAATAAATTAAAATTGTAAGAATTCATAGTATACGACGCAAGCGATGTCCAGAGAGCAATGCCTGTGGATAGGGAGCTCGTGAAACCCGTTGGCTGGGCAGAGGGGTAGAAGGGCTGAGCAGCCTAACGAGGACAAGGTGATGACTTCGGTGACTGTCCCAGGAGCCATGGGGAATTATCAGAGCCTCTGTTAAACTTTGTCATCAAAAACGATGACACGTGCATAGCCACGTATCAATGATAAAATGCAGGTTTATTAAGGATCACTTGTGATTAACATTGGAAATGGGGTAAATACAAGGCAAATCATTCCACGTGTCTTTTGTAGTTTGGTAGAATAAACGCATCACATTGTATGCTTCTATTGAGAAATGTGATATCTGTGACGAGTCTATCCTTAGCTTCAGGATAACTGAACTGTGTCCTGAGTGACAATTTTTAGATATACTGCTTGCTTTATAGATAGATAGATGCAAAGTGCTCAGAGAATCCCCAAATTCTTTTTTGCAAGAAGTAGAGGTACTAGGAATCGAACCCAGGGCCTCACAGTGAGCCACATCCCCAGCCCAAGAACCCTCAAAAACCTAACAGACCCATTTCCCTTCCTTACCACAGAGGTAGCCATGACTTTAGGACCTGGGAACAAAGAAGGAAGGGCCTTCTGGCACCAACCAAGTGTTCTGGGTCAGGGCTGTCTGATAGAACTTTCTGGAATGAGAGAGGTGTTCTGCACCTGCACGGCCCAATACAGTAGCTGCTGGCACATGTAGCTGTGAACACTTGGAAAGTGGCTAGTGTGGCCAAGGGACTGAATTTTAGATTTGTTAAATTTAAATAGTGGTGACTGTGTGGGACAGCGTCCCTGCTTCCGGAGCCGGAAGTCAGCAGCAGCAGCAGTGCCTCGGCTGGCCTCGACGAGCGAGGGAAGAGCAGAGTCCTCAGCTGACAGAGACCAGCACCAACGCAATTAACAGACGGCTTGTGCCCTGCGAAATAACTAAGACTGGTGGGCGACAGGGCAGGGGGAGGTCTTTCCTGGTGGGCGTCCCCTCCTCCACCCATTCTAACGGCAGCGAGTGGAGAGGGGCCTACCGAGCCGAGCCTGGTTATTGTCAAGCTCAATTTGCCATGACTTTTATTTTCCAATAAGCAATCTGGCCAGCTGTGGCTGAAAAGGAAATCACCAAAGTGACAGTCCCTCACCCCTCCTCCAGTTATTGATTGATAAAGAGCCCAGCCCATGCTCCAGGCTGTCATCAAGCCCCATGGTCATATGGATGGATGGCAAGTCCCAGGATACAGACCGAGCCTAAGAAAGACTTCGGGAAGCTGGGCGTGGTGGTGCATGCCTGTAACCCCAGTACTTGGGAGGCTGAGACAGGAGGATCGCAGGTTCGCGGCCAGCCTCAGCAACTTAATTAGGCCCTCCTGCAACTTCATGAGACCCTGTTTCAAAACAAAAGAATAAAATAGGGCTAGGGGTGTAGCTCAGAGGTAGAATGTTCCTGGGTTCCATCCCTAGTACCACACACACACACAAAAATTTTTTTTTAATTAAAATTAAAATAGGCTGGAGGTAGCATGCCCCTGGGTTCAATCCCCAGTACGAAGGAAGGAAGGAAGGAAGGAAGGAAGGGAGGGAGGGAGGGAGGGAAGGAAGGAAGGAAGGAAGGAAGGAAGGAAGGAAGGAAGGAAGGACTTCTGGAACTGGGCATGAAATCTTAACTTGTATTTCTAAAGTTAAGGATATTTTACTGGCTTTCTCATTGTAGAAACAATCTTAAACGTAAGGGCTATAAGCCTTAAAATTATGACCACTATGATTTTTGAGGGAGAGCTCATAAATTATTTTGAAATAATAGTATTTTAAAATATATTCTGATTATCCTCCATTTCTATCAGCCACCAGAAAATAACACCTCGAGACTCTGAATAAAAGGGCAACAAAGGCAGCTAAAGCCTCGTATCATTGCGTTCTGAGAGCTGTATATTCTGAGAGGTCTGTGAGCTGATCCATCATTAGTGTTTATAGAACCCTCCAAAACTGTCCTTCAGCTCTTTGGAGAAACTAGAGGAACAAATGAAACGGAAGACATGGACGCTGCTCAGCAGGGCTGGGCTGCCTGGCCGGGCATGGGTAAGCAGAGCACACAAAGGCTACCGCTGCCCTGCAGCCCTGTCCACCAGCGTCCCCTCCCGCTCCTCCTCGTCCCATTCTCAGTGAACATAGACTGTGTCGAGGCGGATTGAGGGTAGCTCACAAGCACTTTCTGTGGGAACTTAGAGCCACAGAGGTCTTATAAATGTTCTGAAGATAGAGCTAGGGATTAGCTTTCAAGAAGAATAAGGGGACAGCCCAACCTCTCATGATTCTTTGTGAAGAAGAAGAAGAAAATAGAAACCACAATTCATCCTGACTGGTGATCCAACTCTGTGACTTTTTGGTGAGACAGCAGATCCTCAGTACCATTCTTTTCTCCTTCCACTCAATACCCTCTGAGACCTGCGGTGGTCCACTGTGCTTTTCCTCTTACTCAGGAAAACTCCCCTAATAATCCCCACCCCAGGTAAAGATAACACCCTGCTGGGTTTAACTTTTCTCTGGGGCCTCACTGGAGGACAAGGACCCCCCTTCAAGGATGCATAGCCCTGTGGATCTCAATCTTATCCCCAAAGACCGTTTAGTCCATGGCAGTAGAAACCTCCCACGACAGTTTCTTTTTCTCATCTCCAGCTCTCTTGGGATCGCAGGAAACGATCTGCTTTGATAGTCAATCTACTCTCATCCGACCAATATTCACAGCATCACTGCAGTGCATCAGGGCCCCGCTCGTGGCTCGAAGGTACCATTGGCAACAAGGTAGATACGGTTTCCATCCTCAGAGTGTCTGTTTCTAGTGGCCAGAGAAGGCCTGCAGTGGAGACACCTGAGCTGAGATCAGGATGGAAGGAGCCAGCCCAGTGAAGGACCGGGCAAGAGTGTCCCCGGCCGAGGGAGCAGCTGGCACAAAGATGGAACAAAGCCACTTGTTCAAGATGGGCAGGAAAGTCCTCGTGGCCCAAGTGAGCATCTGGGACAGAACAATGGATGAGATGAGGGCTCCGCAGAGGCAGGAGCCGGAGCACACGGGGCCTTGGAGGCCACGGGAAACAGTGAGGGTTTTATTCTGAGCATGATGGGAAGTCTCAGGTAGTATGACCGTAACTTGGTCTGACTTGTGCTCTAATGAAGCCGTGTGGAGGATGGGTTGAAGGAGGATACAAAGCGCCTCCTGCCTGGATGCAAGCGCGTGATGATGGTGGCTTGGGCCAGGAGGCTGATGGGAGACTGAAAACTGCTCCAATTCATTTGCCCCTATGGAACCAGCTGAGGAAGTGTATTGAATGCAGGCAGGGAAGGGAGGAAATGTGTATAATGTGCATGATTCCCAGGATTGGTGTTTTTCTTCTTTTTTCTGTAAACCCAGGGACATTCTACCTCCAGTCATTTTTATTTTTTACTTTGAAATAGGGTCTCATAAGTTGGTAAGGGTCTTGCTATGTTGCTGAGACTGGCCTGGAACCTGTGATCCTCCTGTCTCAGCCTCCCAAGTACTGAGATTACAGTGCACCACCACACCTGGCCCTAATATTTTTTTAACTTGGACAACAGGGTAGACGTTGGTCTTTTTTTCAGGAGTGGGAAAAAAAGAACCAGAAATTTTTTATTAGACATATTAAGCCCAAGATTTTTATTAGTCTGCCTAGATATTTTTGTTTTTGTTTTTGTTGTTGTTGTTGTTGTTGTTGTTGTTTTGGTACTGAGGATTGAACCCAGGGGGATTCTACCGCCAAGCTACATCTCTAGCCACATTTTTTTAAATGTTTAATTTTGAAACAGGGTCTCACTAAGTTGCTGAGAATCTCACTAAACTGCTGAAGCTGGCTTCTAAACTATGACCCTCCAGTCCCAACCTCCCAAGTACAACGATTACAGGCATGCGCCACCACGTCCAGCTTACCTTCAGTTCTGATTACCCTGCCCTTCCACAAGTTCTTCTTTCAACTAGTTTCTCTGGCTTTTTGTTCAGACCTGTTGCTTTTTGTCAGTCCCCTACGCAGGTGAAATTAATAAGCAAATCCTTCCAGAACCCTTCCTGTATTTAAATACTGTCACCTTGGCCTTTTTTCTCTAAGATAAACAACCCAATTCCCTTCACCTGATGTCAAGAACCTTCTTTCGAACCTTCTTTTCTATCCCTTTAATCATGGCAGTTGCCAGTCTCGGGGTCCTCCCCCATTTTCTATATGTCCTTCTTCTTATTCAAAAGCACGAAGGGGTGGGGTTTTCCCGGGCCTTGTGTAAATGCTGGAGCCAAAGTCGGACACAGACCCGTAACAACGGTCTAATGCCGGTAAAACAAAAAGATTGTTTCTGCCCTTTGCAAGCCAGGATGGCATCCTCTTTGCCGTGGCAGCCCTTCCTGGCTGCTGGTCCCCCTGTGATTGCTGCTCTCTGCTGTATCTGCATCCATGCTTTCCTACCTCGACGCCGGGACTCTTGTTTGGGGTTGAAATGCTCTGCTTTGCAGGTACCTGCTTTCAGGGTACTTCCATTTCGTCTTTGTTAGGAGGCATCCAAAGACAATTCGGGGAAAGACTCGGTGTACTGGAGGATGCTTTGCCGAAACGGCCAGGAGTCTGGCTGCAGCCCGGCCCTTCCACGGACAGCTGCATGTGGCTCTGTAATTTTTCACTTCTTTCTCAGTGCACACCTGCAAAGTGCTTTCTCATCAGTTATCACCCTGATCTGCAGACTCATTCCCTTAACCCTCCCCAGAGAGGGAGAAAAGAGAAACAAAAGCAGAAAGGGCATGGGGCTGTCTGGGGCTGTCTGGGGCCTTCTGTCCAGTCAGTAGCCAGGACCGGCAGGTGCGATCTGGTCTCAACTCCATCTCTCCAGACACCGCAACCGTGTTACCAGCTTGTTAGACAATCACAACACTTCTGCAACAAGACACAACAAAAATTACTATTCCAAAATAAAATGAAAGCAGAATACCATAAATTAACTGCAATTGACATCAAAGAACTGTTGATTCACAAAATAATCTTTTTTTTTCAACCTCCGTGAATTGGAAAATTGTCTATGCGGATGCATTTGTCATTCGCCTTGGGTTAATACATTCAGATTTGGCATGCTGTTTGGTAGGGAATATTTATGTAAGTGAGATTTTTATTTCCCATAAATAAGCTAAATGGCAGCGGTAGAAGCAGAGCTTATCATATTGTATTTGGCTCGGCCCCGTTTCTGTGAGATGGGGGAAGGTGCAGTCTTCTAACAGTTGCAAGTCGTACCTTCTGCGTGAAAGCAAGCTGAAATGTTTCCCAAGCAGTTGGAACATAAAAGGCTTTAACTAGACTGAAGGTAACAGGCTTTCAAGGGACCCCTGAGCATGGTAGAAAAATGGGATGTCCACTGTGCTTTGCATGAATTCAACAGATGATAACCACTACTTGATGTACGGGGATGATATTGACAAGAATCAGGAAACAAAGAATGTGTTGGGAAATAAGATGCAAACCAGAAATCAAAGAGAAATCCAACGGGCTGGTTCTGTCCCCAGAACCACTCCAGTGGGCAGCTAACTGCTCCCTTCCTCTTGCTTTCAGGCCTTTAAGCCAGGGGATTGTAAACTCCAGTTTCATTCCTCATCCTTAATTTAGCTAGACAGAGCTTTGAAATGGCAACTAAATTACCTTTTGGTGAAATCAAATCTTCCCTACTAGCCTCAAGCAGAGAAGAATCTAGACAGCCAGGGCCGGCTAATGGTTCCCAGCACCTCCCAGTCACTCTCCCGGAACGTGCAGAGGGTGTGCTCTATTAAAGGGTTACTGGCATCCTTTGTCCCCTGCAGTTTGTCCTGTAGGGGGTTACTCTGCGCACAGCCTTTCTCTTCGGCCTGCCTGCCCAGCAGGAGGTTGCTTAGGGCAGTAAAATGTTTATTACCTGTTTATTGTGTGAGTAACTGCAGTCTAGGAGGAGGAAATATTTCCCAGTTTACCTAGGGCAATGAAAATAGGATTAAGAGTTCTGAGGGCTGAGGAAGGAGCAGTATAAAACCCAGAGAATCAGCCACCGTGCAGCCACCAGAAGCCAAGTCCCCTGCATTATCCTTTCATTCAAATCACGGTGACTTTTCCTCTTATTCTCAGCCCCGTGTAATTCACCATTGTGGATGCAGGGATTGCTGGGATTCGAAAAGTACATCTTCCCCCAAAAGAGAGTTTGGCTCCTGGCCCAGATATACGTAGCTAGCAAACTGCTCCAAAAGACAGGTTACCGGCCTGATTAACGTTTACACGCACATCTATTTCTCTTGCCTCCCAAAGTAAGTTGCAAACAGCTTAATTTCTACCCATCTTGCAGTGTGGAGATTCAATAAAACATCACAGAGCGGTACAAGCCATCCGATAAGTAACACCTGTACTGAGTTCAGTTGTTGGGGGTCAGAATAATTTGCCTAAGATTTAAAAATTACTTTCGTACATCTTCAGTTCATTCTTAAACATTTTCCCCTGCTCTACCCCCGCACTTTTTTCTCCTTCATAGGACCTTTCTTGTCTTGATCATTAATGGAGTGACACAGACTTAAGTCCTTTCCATAACTCACAAATTATACTTAGCACTCGCTGAAGCTAAAACTGAGTCCCTTAAAGTGTTAGCACTCTTAGAAGTGGGCTAGAGGACTGAGCCCAGGTACTTCTGGAGTCTCTCATGGTCTCTTCGTCCATTAATTCATCAGTTCCTTTGTTCCTTTAGCCCTTGGACAACTACGGGGCGAAGTCCTACTATGTGCCAGCCACCGGGCTGGGAATTTGAGATTTTTAAAAAAAGTGAACAAAATAAGAGGTAGTCCTGCCCTCGCGCTGCTCCCTGACTGGTTGGAGAGACAGTGAGTGACAAACCACTGCCCAGTTAAATAAATGATGGCCCAGTGTTGTCATTGGTGGAAGGGTTTGCACAGATCAGGCAGTCAAGGTAGGGAGCCTTCTGGCCGTTATTTCTGCTTCTGCAATGAGGGAGCAGCAAGCTGAGGCTCATCTCTGGACAGTGGCACTCCGGCAGGAGCCCTGCCAAGTCCTGGCACGGTACAGTTCTGCGATGCAGGCACTGCTCTGAGACTGAGTCCTTGTTTGTAAAAACAAAGCTCACCTGACCCGCTGCAAAGGAGGGCCAGGTGTGGATTGCTTCATTCACGACTTAGCCATTTGTTTTAATTCCAAAACTTGAAACCCGTTTTTTTTTGGGGGGGGGGGTACCGGGGATTGAACGCAGGGGCGTTCTACCTCCACGCTACGCCCCCGGCCCTATTTTTTTTTATACTTTATTTTGAAACCGGGTCTCACGAAGTTGTGGAGGGCCTCACTAAGGAGAGAGAGGGAGAGAGAGAGAGAGAGAGAGAGAGGGAGAGAGAGAGACACAAGGAGAGAGAGAGACAAGGAGAGAGAGAGCGAGAGAGCTGAGGCTGGCCACGAACCGAACCGGGATCCTCCGGTCTCCGCCTCCCAAAGTACTGGGATTACAAGCGCGCGCCACCACGCCCGGCTGAAACCCGTTTTATAAATAAAGTGCTCAAGCCAGGCCTGGCGGCACATGCCTATAATCCTAGTACTTGGGGGGCTAAAACAGGTGGATCGCAGATTTGAGGCCAATGCACGGTAACTCAGTGAGACTTTGTGTCAACATAAAAAATAAAAAAGGCTGGGGGTGTAAGTTAGAGGTAGAGCCCCCTGGGTTCAATCGAAAAGGAGAGAGAGAGAGAGAGCCCAGTTAGAAACAACCCATAAATGTGACTTCAGAGTGGTCCTGTGGAGTACGATTTCTCATCAAATTGAACATTTCTCCGTCATCTCAAAGTGCCAATTTTAAGTCTGAGGTCCTGAGTGATCAAGTGCTTATGTACAGTTTACACAACCTGGATTGAAGTGTGGGCGGTTTGGCAATCGTTTTATCAATATGACATATGTACACGGTTTACCAGACCATTCAAGCTCCACAATGCACTCCCCCCTTTATCTGAATTGGCAGTTTAATTAATTGAGGAACTTTGGCATCGCCTTTTTTTTTTTGAAGCAGGGTCTCATTACATTGCCAAAGCTGGCCTTGAACTTTCGATCCTCCTTTCTCAGTCTCCCAAGTGCTGGGATTACAGGCATGCACCATGGTGCTCTGCTAGGATCTCCTTTTTATTTTCTTTTGTGCAGGTCTGTCTTCTGTTCCCATTCATCCTGAGCCTTTTGGTCATATGCTAGCTGCTCATCTTCATCTCTGCTTGGAATTCTTTTTCTGTAGTAGCAATAATCCGTGCACAAACACATTCTTGGCCATTGAAGAGGGAACTCTGGGGTAGTGGAAAACAGGGGCAACCCGCACAGGCAGGCGTCTACCCTCCTGAGAACTGGGCTTTCCCTGGCATTGATGCTTCTTTTGATGTTAAAGAACTTGAAGCATTGGGAGAGATTTAAGGTCTAAGATCTGAAGGACATTGCGCCAAAGAGGGAAAAGACTGGGTCCTCGTTCCCATGCCACCCGATAGCAGGATGCTTGGCATCGTGTGGACCAGTGTGAAGACCACCGAGTCTTTTGCCTCTTATCTATCATCGTGAGCACAGGATCAGCCCATGAGTTTCAGAGCTAAGAATCCCCAAGTCCGTTGACAGCTCTGTCTTCAGCTTCTGGGATCCCGTTTTATAGACTGGTTTTCCTGCTTCTTTTAAAAACTACCAATAAAATTTCTGAGTGACTGCGTAGCCTTTTTTTAAATGTAGTCCTTGACATATTAAAGCTGATGTTGTTACGGTGTTATCGTAGGATCCAAGAGCTGGAGGAAATGTAACACCTTATTTCAGAGTCGGGATCCTTTCCTGATACTTGAGTTTCTTCTGCAGCAGCATTTCTGATAAGTGGTTTTCTAGCCTCTGCTCCAACAGCTTCAGTGATGGAAAATTCGCTAACCCGTTCCGTTTTTGGACAGCTCATCCCTTTAGATCTTGCTGTAATACATGTAAAAGTTAATGGAGGGCCAATAATGTTAAGATAACTTCCTAAAAATGTCTGTGATCTAGGTGAGCAAGAAATGTTCCTGAGAATGTGATATCTCTTTCTTTTTTTTTTTTTTTTTTTTTTGGTTTAAAGGATAGGGTGGGCAGGAATGTTTCAGGACATAGCAATGATTCCTAAGCTTCGAAGTGGATAAGAATCGTCTGGTGTGTTCCTTGCAATTGAAGATGCTCTATCTCTACCCCAGAGATCCAAGGCTGGGATAGGCCACTGGTATCTGCATCTTCAAAGCACTTATAGTAGATTCTGGTAGAAGCCATCTCTCTGGATCACCTAAATAAGAAAATAAGAATCTCTGGCCTAAGCCGGGAAATTCGCAATCCAATAAACTAAGAGTTCCCTGAGAATTTTTTTTTTTTTTTTTTTTTTTGGTACTGGAGATTGAACCTAGGGGCATTCTACCTCCAAGCTTTTTATTTTTATTTTGAAACAGGGTCTCACTAAGTTGCTAAGGGCTTCACTAAATTGCTGAGGCTGGCCTCGAACCTGCAATCCTCCTGTCTCAGCCTCCCAAGTACTGGGATTATAGGCCACCACGCCTGGCCCCTTTTTTCTCAGCCAGACTCTATAGAAATAGAGTATATAGATGAACTAGTGAAATTCTGCCCATTATTTTACCTCCTGTAGTTCCAACTACCTATATGGAATGTACTGCTTCAGGTCTTACCGTATCATCTTCACAGTGTTTGCTGCTAGGGAGACACTTTGGGGCTTGAGTGTTAACGCCACAGTCTCTTTTCCCTCTTTTTAGGGGAGGGGAGAACTTCACTACCTGACATTTTGTTTATGCATTTTTTCATTTCAAGTGACCAGATGCTAGGATCGTTAGGAAGGACACGACAAAAAGCGTCCTTTGTGTTATGAAGCCCTGTATGTGCAGGACATCGCTCACGGCACAAGGCTCGATCTTAGAAGAGCTTTCAGAAATGACTTCACTTCTCCCACCTGTGATAGCACGTGGTCGGTCTACACAGGGCCGCCCAACCCTGCCCCAAACAGAGGTCCTCAAAGGAGAAGGGCTCGAACCCCTGGGTTTGTGAGGTATGCTGCATCGTACATCACTGCCATTTTATAAATTATGACTTTAACTTTGAGTGAAGACTCTGGGAATAGAGAAAAGTTAGGAAAGAGTCAGTTCAGAGAATGCTCTAGAAGGAAGGTGTGGTGTGGCCCCTTCATAAAGGGCCTTCATATAAGGCATCCTGCCACACCCGGTTCTCCCCTGGAGGATTTCCTAAAGCATCCCCCACATCGGTCCACAGTCTCCGGGCAGCCTTTCCAAGCTGGCCCTCTCTGCCTATCTTCATTATTCGCCCCGGGCCCCGTCCTGTCCTCTCACCTTCTCTGCTTGGCCTGTTTTGCTTTACAAAATACCCGCCAGCCATATCCTTTCAAGAGAAACGGTCTCTTAGGTCATTTTCTTTACTAGGTAGCATTTGATCAGGGGCCGGGAGATCTGGAGCGCACCTTTGGACTGAGGGCTACTGAGCGACTTCTAAAAAGAGGCCAGAAGTTGGCTGGCTTCTTTCCAGGGAAGATTCCAAAATAGCAGGGTCACACTTATTTTTAGGAACAAAGAGCAACTTTCCAACCAAGTGGCTGCCTCACCCCCTGACATTAGTATCCTACTCTGTCCTGCTCCCACCCAACCTCCACCAATCTCTGTTCCTCTTGTTCCTTCAGGAGCCTGGAAGGAGCTTATTACAGGAGCACAAACAGAATAGTCCTTTTAATAGAAAAGGCAACCAGGTGTGGTGGCACATGCCTGTAATCCCAAGCACTTGGGCGGCTGAGACAAGAGGATCATAGGTTCAAGGCCAGCCTCAGCAACTTAGAGAGACTCTCATCAACCTAGTGAGACCCTGTTCCAAAACGAAAAATAAAAAAACAAAAATTTAAAAAAGGGAGTGAAGCTGGAGGTAGAATGCCCTGGAACTAAAGTGGGGACCTCTTCCTTCCTTCGTGTTTCCCTGTCCACCCTACCCCCATTCAAGCCTGAAGTTTCTATAGATTTTTTTTCCAATGCCATTATTAACTTTCTTCATATGCAAAGGTAATGCAAATATCTTTAGGAATGATCTGAATCCTCTTAACAGAAAAGGAGCCTTGATGTGGAAGGTCTTGAAAAATCACCCTATTTTATTGCTGGTCACATGTGGATTTTCCTGGTGATACTATGAAGTCTCCTGTAAGATAGATCCTTCGAGACGGTCTCCCTGGAAAAGGCTTGTTGTGGTGAAGGAGAGAGCACCGCTGTCCTGCAGATGGCTGTGGATTACGGAACAGAGAGGCCAAGGGGGCACACTTCATCAAAGCGGCATGTTTTGTGTGCCGGGTCCCTGAGATGTGTCCTCCGGAGAGGTGTTTCATCTCATCTGCAGCCAGATCTGGATTCAGGGACCCCAGAGACCCTCTGGGTGCGAGGGGCCTTCGCCAGCTATGGGAGAAGGGTGCATACCGTGAACTTGTGCAGCCCTGCCGCCTGCTCCCAGTGCCCGGCTGAGTCCTCGTAGCCCAGGGGTCCTTCGCCAACCCAGAGGATCCACCACGCCTTTGCTAATGGCAGGCTTCTGCTTTTCTGAGGCATGGACTTCCTTTAGTGCATTCACCAGGAGGTGAGCTTTGGAAAGAGGCTGCGACTCTCCTTCCTAAACACCATGTTCTTACCAAAGAAGCCACATCCAGGACTGGGGCTCAGCTTGACTGCAGACCGCCCTGTCCCCATCCCTGTAGTGATGTACACTTTGTGTCGCTGCTGAGAGAAGCCGAGTAGATTTAAATAGTCTCATTACCACCTGGGAGGGAAGGGGGAACTAATATTGTTGACCTAAGGGGAAGCAGGTTGTTAAGAGGAAATGTCCAGTGATCATATTGGTCCAAGAGAGCCATGACAGCTCTCGGGCCTTGGCCTCTGCCTCCCAGGCCTTGTGCATCAGCTGGGACCGTGTCGTGCAGCAGCAGAACTGGTTTCTGCCTTGGCCCAGCAAAGCCACCTCCTCTACATCCTCATGGTACCAAGATTAGCACCAACAATTCGCATTGCTTTCACTTTATTCCTAAACACCAGAAGAACAGTTTAAGAATCTGGTGTTACTTATCTGCATTGCTGTTGATTCATAAAGAGGTACTTACAACTTTAAATCAAAATACATGTTTATACTTGACTGGCAGAGACTGCACTGTTTATTGCTCAGGCCAGATTAAACTAAGCCATGATAAATACTAACACATGGAAATCCTAAAGCGACTTGTTTCTAAGAATCAAAAGTCTTTGCAGATATGTGACCTTTTACTAGAACCTGGTATTTAGGTAAATAGCTTATACCTGTGGCACAGACTATCAAAAATATCTCGGGCAAAGCCCTTTATAAAATCTATTAAAATACTTCAGAACCAAAGATTTTTACAAGAAGACCTTTTACCTGTGGACAGGGAAGACATATTTAAATTAAGGTTGGAAAGAAATGGAGCTTTCTGGGAAGTAAAATATTCCCAATGGTGGCCAACAGGAATGCTGTCTGCCATCATAAGTAAAACCATAGTGTTTTGGTGAGGTACCAACGGTTGGAAGGAGATGCATGAGAACACACACACACACACACACACACACACACACACACACGTTCTTAACCAACCTCTCACTTCCACTTCCACTCCACTGTCGAGTACTAGTTACCTGGCCCTGTCAGGAGGGAAGAGGTTCGAGGCCCTATGGTCTCTGCCAGGCGGTCCCCACCCAGTCACAACTCTGCTGGGGGCATAGTTGTTTCTGTCATATGGACTTGGTGACTTCTTTTTAAATTGTTTACCATGGAGAGTGCACACAAGCCTATGCAGGCTCACAGAGGACACTGTCACAATGAAAAGCCACACCCACCTGTGTAACCGCCAGAAGACCTGCTAGGACTGGGGCCAAGAAGTAGACAAGTAGCCGATGAAACTCAGTGTAGGGAAATAGGAGACAGTGTGTCTAGGGAGAATAATCCAAATTAGGTTGTAGTGATGGTCTAGTAATATTCCAAGGTATCTGATTCGGCTCGGAAAATGGGCATGAGAGTGGTTATGCAACATTCCTTCAGGACAAAGATCCAGCCGCGGCTGCCACAACCCCAGAATCCACCAGAGGAACAGATGTCATCTGGGGAAGCTAAGTAATCGTTTTTGATTTTGATATATCATTATCTAGGACACTATATACCATTCTGGCCCTTGAATCTCAAGGAATAACTAACAAGAACTAAAGATGGAGCTGGGCGTGGTGGCGCATGCCTGTAATCCCAGTACTTGGGAGCCTGAGACAGGAGGATCACAGGTTCGAGGACAGTCTCAGCAAGTAATGAGACTCTCATCAACCTAGGGAGACCCTGTTTCAAAATAAAAATAAAATAGGGCTGGCCAGGCGTGGTGGCGCACGCTTGTAATCCCAGTACTTGGGAGGCGGAGACCGGAGGATCCGGGTTCGCGGCTAGCCTCAGCTACGTAGTGAGGCCCTCCGCACTTCACGAGACCCGGTTTCAAAGTAAAGGATAAAAAATAGGGCCGGGGGTACGCCCCTGGGTTCAATCCCCAGTACCACAAAAAAAATAAATAAATAAAATAAAATAGGGCTGGGGGTGTAGCTCAGAGGTAGAATGCCCCTGGGTTCAATCCCCAGTACCACACACACACACAAAAACAAGAACTAAAGATGGTTCAAGGTAGAGCCGAGTGATGAGAGTTGGTGGTTCCCAACCATTTTGGAGTTTTGGGTGCCCGGGAGAAGCTCTCTAACCCTTTACTCCAGAGGACTGCCTGCGTGTATGCTCACAAATGTGCACACACTTTCATGCCCATCTATGGCTGAATTGGGGTCCTCAGGCCAGCTTATTTAAGAAATACTGTGTGAAAATTGATTTTAAAGTTTGGATTCTTTTGCCGGAATATATATAAAGACTAAGAGAAACTACAACTGGATTCTTTATAACCTCACCAAATATGTTATTCGTGTAATCATGGACATGTTTACCAAATCCTGGTATAGTAAGACCAAATCAGTAGTACCATCTTGGAGACTGAAAGAGAAAAATTTAAGAAGGAAAGAAAAAGATACCATCGCTCATTTACATAACCGGTTCCCTAAACTTATGGAACTTCATCAATTTAAGATGTGGTAAGCTGGGCGTGGTGGCGCACGCTTGTAATCCCAGTACTTTGGGAGGCAGAGATCGGAGGATCCGGGTTCGCGGCCAGCCTCAGCGCTCTCTCTCTCTCTCTCTCTCTCTCTCTCTCTCTCTCTTTCTCTCTCTCTACCTAGTGAGGCCCTCTGCAACTTCATGAGACCCGGTTTCAAAATAAAGTATAAAACATAGGGCCGGGGGTGTAGCGCAGAGGTAGAACGCCCCTGGGTTCAATCCCC
>PVJS01010040.1:0-48951 GCA_004027185.1 Glis glis | reverse complement strand
ATGGGTGTGCATATATTACTGTTGTTTTCTAGTTTCGATCCCTTTGGTATGATACCCAGAAGTGGTATAGCCGGATCATATGGTGGATCCATTCCCAGTTTTCTGAGGAATCTCCACACTGATCTCCATAGTGGTTGAACTAGATTGCAATCCCACCAACAGTGTAGAAGAGTCCCAATTTCCCCACATCCTCGCCAACATTTGTTGTTGTTTGACTTCTTAATGCTAAGATTTCATCTGACCCCAATTAGAATGGCAAGCATTAAGAACCCTTATAGTGATTTTACCATGCATGTGTGCCATATCTGTGCACAAAGTGTACATGTGTACCATACCTATGCACAAAGTGCACATGTGTACCATACCTATGCACAGTGTACACGTGTACCATACCTATGCACAAAGTGTACATGTGTACCATACCTGTGCACAAAGTGCACATGTGTACCATACCTATGCACAGTGTACACGTGTACCATACCTATGCACAAAGTGTACATGTGTACCATGCCTATGCACAAAGTGTACACGTGTACCATACCTATGCACAAAGTGCACACACGTACCATACCTATGCACAAAGTGTACACGCATACCATGCCTATGCACAAAGTGCACACGCATACCATACCTATGCACAAAGTGTAAACGTATACCGTACCTATACACAAAGTATACATGTGTGAAGTACCTATGCACAAACTGTACATGTGTACCATACCTATGCACAAAGTGCACATGTGCACTGTACCTATGCACAAAGTGTCATGTGTACCATACCTATGCACAAAGTGTACATGTGTACCATACCATACCCAACATATGTACAAAGGTATAGATTGTTTTTTCTCAGATTAGAAGTTCTAGGTCACAGGACAAGTGAATCTTAAGCTTTACAGGATAGTTGTTACTTCCAAAATATTCCAGATTGTTTTCCAAAGTGGTAGTACCATTTTACTCTCCTGTCAGCCATGTGTAAGAGACATTTTGTTCTCTACATCCTTGTTAACATTTGCTGTTGCCTGAATTTTTAATCTTCATTTGAAGGTTGTAAAATGATCTTATTGTGGTTTTAATTTTTATTTTCATGATTACTATTGAGGTTGAACATTTTTCCCATTTCTTTATTGGCCATTCTTATTTTCTTTTATGTAAAATGTCTACTTGTGTCTTTTGTTAATTTTTTTTTTTTTTTGCGGTACCGGGGATTGAACACAGGGGCGTTCTACCTCCGCGCTACACCCCCGGCCCTATTTTTTTTCCACTTTATTTTGAAACCAGGTCTCACGAAGTTGTGGAGGGCCTCACTAAGTAGAGAGAGAGAGACAGGGAGAGAGAGAGAGAGAGAGAGAGAGAGAGAGAGGGAGAACTGAGGCTGGCCGCGAACCCAGATCCTCCGGTCTCCGCCTCCCAAAGTACTGGGATTACAAGCATGCACCACCACGCCTGGCTTTTTGTTAATTTTTAAAATTTAATTTTAGGAGTTATTTCCTTACTCTGGTATTAATCCTTTATTGGTAGTATATGTTCAAGTATCTTCTCATAGTTTGCTTACAGTATTCTTTGAGGAAGAATTGGTTTTTTTTTTCTTCCTTTTTTAAAAATGGTACTGGGGATTGAGCCCAGGGGTGTTCTATCTCTGAGCTACATACCAATCCTATTTTATTTTGAGACAGGGTCTCGCTAAGGTACCACGTGCTGCTGGCCTCAAACCTGCAATCCTCCTGTCTCAGCCTCCCAAGTACTAGGATTACAGGCATGCACCACTGCACGCTGGCTAAGAGACTTAATGTTAAAGTAATCTAGTTTATCTTTATGTTTAACAAGAAATCTACTTATCTTAAAGCTATGAAAATATTCTCCTACATCCTCTTCCTCCTCTAAAAATGATGAAGTTTTGGTTTTCCCATTTACATCTTTAATCTACTACAAATTGATTTTTATGAGGTAGAAATGCAATTTCATTTTTTCCATGTGGAAATACAAATGTTTCAGCAACATTTATTAGAGAATTTTTAAAAACATGAGTAAAATCTGGGCATGGTGGTGCACACCTGTAATCCCAGTACTTGGAAGGCTGAGACAGGAGGATTACAGGTTCAAGGCCAGTCTCAGCAACTTAGTGAGACCCTTAGACAAGACCCTGTTTCAAAATGAAAAATAAAAATGGGTTGGCAGTGTGGCTTGGAGATAGAATGCCCCTGAGTTCAATCCCCAGTACTAACAAAATAAATAAATAAATAAATACATAAATAAAAATAAAAACTTGAGTAAAGTTAAGAATCACCTGAAATTTTTGTTAAAAATAGATTCCTGATCTCCAACCCAGATGTACTGAATCATATTTCCAGGGAATCTGGATATTTTTAACACGTGCTTTTTTTTGTGGTACTGGGGATTGAACCCAGGGGCATTCTACCTCCGAGCTACACCCCCAGCCTTATTTTTTATTCTTTATTTTGAAATAAGGTCTCACTAAGTTGCAGAGGGCCTTACTCAGCCTCCCAAGTACTGGGATTACAAGCATGGACCACCACACCCGGCTTAACAACGTGCTTTTGATAATTCTTATCATTAAGGAAGTTTGGGAAGCACTGATTTGATTTACCAAATTGTGAGTCTCTCCCACTGTTCTGAAAAAGAGCTTTCTAGTCTGTTCCATTTATTGATTTAGTTTATTTCTACACTAAGATAACACTATCTTCATTTTATACCTTTTATATTAAGTCTGAATTTATGTTAGGACAAATTGACCCACCTTATTCTTCTTCCTCAAGAATGTGTTGACTAATCATGACCATTTACTCTTCAATAGAAATTTTAGGCTTGGCATGGTAGCACAGGCTGTAATTCCAGTACTTGGGAGGCCAAGACAGGAGGATTGTGGGTTCAAAGCCAGCCTCAGCAACTTGGCAAGACCCTGTTTCCAAGTAAAAAGTAAAAAGGTCTGGGGATATAGCTTGGAGGTAGAATGCTCCTGGTTTCAATTCCCAGTACAAAAAAAAAAAGAAAGAAATTTTAAAATTTTCTTGCCATGAAGCACTGTGCTGAACAGAGTCCAACTGAATCTATAGATCCATTCGGAAAAACAGACATCTTTATTGTATTGACTTCCCTGCCTGTGAACATAGTATACTTAAAGTTTGTGTCTTCTTTAATGTTTTTAAATATAGTTTTATAAATTAACAGAGACCTACAACGTTTGTTGCTGTTATACATGGTATCTCTCCTCTCTCTCTGGTGTGTGTGCGTGTGCGTGTGTGTGTGTGGTGCTGGAGACTGAACCCAGGGGCATGCTACCTCTGAGCTACACCACCAGCCCTTTTTATTTTTTAATCAGAAAACAGGGTCTCACTAAGTTGCTGCGAGCCTTGTTAAGTTGCTGAGACTGACTTTGAACATGCAGTCCTCCTATCTCAGCCTCCCAACAGGCATATGCCACCACACCCAGCTTACATGGTATCTCTTTAAAAATTATATTTTTAACCATTTGTTGCTGAGGTAGAAATAGAAGTACTTTCCATACTTTGAGTTTACTTATAGCCATCTTGCCAAACTCTGTTGTTAGTTCTAATAATTTCTGTATATATTCTTTGGGAGTTTTCTCTGTAGGCAGTCATATTGTTTGTGAATGATGACAGCTTGGTGGTTTTCTTTCCAAAGCTTATTTTTTATTTTTTAGTTGTTTGATGGCATTTCCTAAGGCCTATAGTAAAAAGCTGAATAGAAAGGTTAATAGAGAACATCTTTGTTTTACTGCTGATATTTGTGTGCATGTGTGGTATTGGGGTTCTAACCCAGGGCCTCATGCATGATACCATGTGTTTTGCCACTGAGCTACACCCCCAGCCCTAATTTCTGATTTTAAAAGAACTGTTTCAAATGTTTTATTTAGCTAATTAGGTTGTTGAGAGGTTTTAGTAGATATTATTAAGTAAATCCCCTCTCTTAAGTAAATCCCCTTCTCTTTCTATATTGTTAAGATTTTTATCATGTATCAGTATCAAATTTTATTGAATGCTTTTCTGGGCTTAGTGAGATAGTCATATATCTTTCTCTTTTATTTATTAATTTGATGCAGGGTACGACTACATTTTCTAATGACTAACCAACACTGCATTTCTTCTATAGGCCAAGCAGTGATAATGAATTGCAATTTTATGTTTTAAGAATTGACTTGCCGACATTTAATATAAAATTTTTCTATGTATGTTCATAAGTTGCATTGACCTTTAATTTTCTTTTCTTATGTAGTCCTTAACTGTTTTTAATCCTAGAATGATTCTTTAATTTTAAAAATCAGCTTTGTTGAAGTATAATTTAATATCCTTTTATTTAGAAAATAGTCTGTATGGTGTGTGTGTGTGTGTGTGTGTGTGTGTGTGTGTGTGTGGTTCTGGGAATTGAATCTAGGCGCATTCTACCTCTGAGCAACACCCTCAGCCCTATTTTATTTTTTTAATTTAGAAACGGGTCCCCTCTAAGTTGCTGAGAGCCTCTCTAAGTTGCTGAGGCTGACTTTGAACCTGTGATCCTCCGGTCTCAGCCTCCCAAGTACTGGGATTATAGGCAGGCAACACCATGCCTGGTCATGTATGATGTCATTTATTTTATTTTATTGGTGCATCATGATGAAGTAGAGTGATAGAGGCATACATGCACACAGGACTCAATGAGCCCTTCCCCAACATCTGAATAGCATCTGGTGAAGACCTTCTTGCTGGGTCATGACACAGTGGGGAACATCATGTGGAGAGACAGAGGGCTCTAGCTCACACCTCTCCTTCTTATAAAGCCATGGTCCATTGGATTAGGGCCTCACCTTTATGGCCTCATTTAACCTTAATTGCCTCCCAGAGGTCCCATCTCCAAATACCGTAGTTGCATTAAGTTTCCACCTTTTGCCTTACAATTGGGGATTAAATTTCAACATAAGTTTTGGTGGGGACGTCCAAACCATAGCATCCCCTTATTTTTACCATACATGTTTAATGTGGAAAACCCTAACTTTAACTGATATCTCTACTTATCCCTTGGAAACTATAACAGCCTTAGGAACAGCTAATGGTAACAACGCTGCCTCTAAGTTTTGTGCTATTTTTGCCTTGTGTTTTACCTTTATTTTAAATTATTTTTAAATTCACACTTTTGATATTATTGTTTCAAAGAGTCATTGTTCTACCTACATTCTTGCCATTTCTTGCATTTCAGACCTTATTTCTGGTGTCAGTTTTCTCCTTCCTAAAGCACATGCATTAGAAGTTCCTTTGATAAAGGTCTGTTGTTGGTGAATTCTTTTTGTCCATTTGAAAAATGTTTTTATTTCATCCTTGAAAGATGATTTTAAGATGTAGAATTCTAGAGTGAGCCCCTCCCATATATTCTGGCTTTTATTAGCATGATATCCATTATCCGTCTTTTCTCTTTTGATCCTCTTAAGATCTCTTTTTCTTTGGTATTATGATGCTTCTCTCCGATGTGTCTAGATGTGAATTTATACTACTTGCCCTATAACCAGGCTCATGCTAACTAATTCTTGGGGGAGACTATTGTTAATTTCTTTCTGGAGTAAAGGCAGAGGAAGCAGCCTTCCCTTGGCAGATTTTTCCCTACCTACCTTTTGTCGGAGGGAACAGCTCCTTGAAGTGTTTCTGCTTACTCATGTGTTTCCTGTTCAGATCTTCCATTTTATAAACCCCAAGGCCCAGCTGCCTGCTTCCTTACTTGGTTGTTAATTTGTTGGAATCCAGGTGCCTGGGATTGTATTTTGCTTCAGGCAGCACAAACTTTAGTACTCATATTTGCCCATTCTCTGGATAACTGCTTACTCTGAATTTTACTGGCTCTTACGGCTTCTCTGTAAACCCCTGGCAGCTCAGGAATATATATGTATATAAAGTGATATTTTTTGTTTGTACCTAGTATATAGGTATTTTGCAATGATGAGGGCTTTTCATAGTTCCTACTTTTCTAGGCTACCTAGTCCAGAAGCAGAACTTCTTTTTTTTTTTTTCTTTTTTGTAGTACCGAGGATTGAACCCAGGGGCATTCTACCTCCAAGCTACACTCCCAACCAATTTTTTATTCTTTATTTTGAAACAGGGTCTCACTAAGTTGCAGAGGCCTCACTAAGTAGCTGAGGCTGGCGGTGAACCCGGATCCTCCGGTCTCAGCCTCCCAAGTACTGGGATTATAAGCGTGGAGAAAGAGAACTTCTAATGATGAATATTTTTAAGCACTTAACTATACTTAGTTTTTTTGCTATTTTAAGTGTTTTATATGGTTACAAGTATGTTCAGGGGAACCACAAAAGGTAAGAAGACATATCAGACTTTCAGAAATTTGCTATCCTGTTGAAAAGACAAAACTAACCAATACACATGTAACAACTAGAGGACATTTCAGGAGTAAAGTAGGAGATATAACTGTAGTATTTGCTCAGCAAAAGAAACACTAGTAAATAATTTGTTGGTAATTAGACCTTTCTATGTCTCCAGATTACCCTGCATGGGTTTCCTCCAACTTTTCCTAGGTATAGGTGCATTTCTGAATATATGGTCATATAGAATCTTCAGCATACAAGATGGAGTGAGATAATGCATCTCAGTGGGGCTGTCATAAATAGGAATTCTGAGATTTTTACTAATGGATAGAAAAGAACCAAACTGATAAATAGGGCCAGAAGTATGTATGTATGTACGTATGTATGTATGTACGTATGTATGTACGTATGTATGTACTGGGGATAGAACACAGGGGCATTCTATCTCTGAACTACACCACCAGCACTGTTTTATTTTTTATTTGGAAACAGGGCCTCACTAAGTTGTGGAGGGCCTCAATAACTTGCCGAGGCTGGCCTTGAACTTGCAATCCTCCTGTCTCAACCTCCCAAGTACTAGGATTACAAGCATGTGTCACTGTGCCCTGCCAGAATCATTTATCTTTCTGGTTCTGCTACTAATTGTGCAAACTTGGGTATTTCACTTTCTGTTTGGGACCTCAGGTTTCTCATATGTTAAATGAATTTGTGGTGGATTATATCAATTACTGATACATTTGCAAAATGTTTAAGACAGCTGCTGCCTGTGGTTCTGAACAATTATTTATCTCTAGAGAGAAGTGTTTCTCTGGGAGTATGAGGGGTACACACTCATCTATCCTAATCTCCCTCCCCTTGGTGCTTCTTCTAAGTTATGGCTTATCAATTGTAGTCACTAAAGCCGGGCGTGGTGGCGCACGCTTGTAATCCCAGTACTTTGGGAGGCGGAGACCGGAGGATCTGGGTTCGCAGCCAGCCTCAGCTCGCGCATGGGCCCTCTCTCTCTCTCTCTCTCTCTCTCTCTTTCTCTCTCTCTCTCTCTCTCCCTCCATCTCTCTCTCTCTCTCTCTCTCTCTCTCTCTCTGTCTCTACTTAGTGAGGCCCTCCGCAACTTCGTGAGACCCGGTCTCAAAATAAAGTATAAAAAATAGGGCCAGGGGCGTAGCGCGGAGGTAGAATGCCCCTGCATTCAATCTCCGGTACCGCAAAAAAAAAAAAAATTGTAGTCACTATAAACAATCAACAAATACCCACTAATGAACAAATATTCACTAAGACAGTGGCTAGTCAAACTCCTTGACCCATGGGAGAGTCATATTAGTTTTCAAGTTAAGAAGGTGAAGTGGAATCTAATCATGTGAATAGTCAAAATTCCCTTGCTGAGCAGAGATTCTATAGTGCGCCAGGAATGTTCTTTTGAACATCCATAGTGTGAGCAGCCTGGGCTGGGTAGACTTTTGCATTCTAAATCCATGACTTCAGAGTGTTGGTAGTGATAGAGAAGGTACAGGACAGAGGGTTGAATGAGTATCAAGCTTAGAAGAGGACAGTTGGTTTTGTATCAAATTCCAGATATTAATAGCTGTCATGTCATTTACCTTCTTCCTACAAGACAATTATAGGCCAATTAATTTGGTAGTCTAGTTCATTTTGGCTAAGATTAACTGAGATTTTAAAATGAGCATAAAGAAATATGGTGTTCAAGGAGGGTGTTGCATATAGGGAAAAACGTTTGAAATTTGAGCTAGTAAATTGGAGGATGGATGGCACACCTATTTTGGAAGACTTTTTCGGAGGAGGTATTTTTTTTTTATTTAAGATTTAATGAGACAGGCAACAGAAGTGCCCTTCTTTGAGGATCCTAACACAGACATCCCTCCTTGTGGGGCTGAGGAGGCTGCTGAGCATTGTGGGCAGGTCCCAGCAGGGGACCCAATGCAGGATGCACGTGTGGTCTACCCTTCCAGGTGGTGATTCTGTGCCCCTTCACTGGAATCCAGCAGACTTTCCCCTGCAGCAACTGGCTGGATGAGAAGAAAGTGGATGGGCTGATCGAGAGGCAGCTCTATGAGATGGTGTCACTCAGGAAGAAACGGCTGAAGAGTAAGTGCCAGGGACCCAGAACCTGGGGGCTTCTCAGGCCAGCAATGGCCAGGATGTCGGACTACTGGGCAAAAGATTTGAGGAGGTCCATACCTACTTCTCAATTTTCCTCTAGAGAGAAGGGTAAAGGGCCCTTCAGGAAACCCAGTTCTCCAAGGTACAGGCCATACGTCCCATGCCTGGCACTAAGGATGACTCCAGAGTCCCCAAATGGAAGAACTGCTGCGATGGGCCAGGGGGTTAAACCAAGGGGTTCACTACAGTGCAATTTGAATATACCAGACATAGGGGGAGTGGAATCAGCTCTTCCCACCATTAAAAACATACTAATAGGCCAGGCGTGGTGATGCACACTTGTAATCCCAGTACTTGGGAGGCTGAGACCAGAGGATCCGGGTTCGCAGCCAGCCTCAGCTACTTATTAGTGAGGCCCTCCACAACTTTGTGAGACCCTGTTTCAAAATAAAGAAAAAAAATAGGGCTGGGGGTGTAGCTCGGAGGTAGAATACCCCTGGGTTCAATCCCCAGTACCGAAAAAAAAAAAACATACTAATAGGATTTAGTCATTAAAAAGAACATTAAAGCCAGGCATGGTGGCACACTCCGATAACCCCAGTACTTGGGAGACTGAAACAGGAGGATCACAGGTTCAAAGCCAGCTTCAGTAACTTAGCAAAAGACCTCAGCAATTTAGTGAGATTCTATTTCAAAATGAAAAATAAAATAGGGCTGGGGGTGTAACTCAGAGTTAGAATGCTCCTGGGTTCAACCTCCAGTAACACACATACACACACACACACACACACACACACACACACACACAAAGAATATTAAGACACTCTATTTTTAAAAGCAAGGAATCCTTAACTTTCTAAATTTAGCACTTGCTATAATGGGTTTCTGAGAGTGGGGCACACTTGAGTATAAGCTACCCTTCAGTCATGATCACTTTTTATTATCTCCTCTTCCCCACTGGTAACATGAAAAACTCTTCACGTGACATTTATGATGCAACTTGACCTGTCTTGTAGAATTTCCTTGGTCCCTGTGGGTCTGGACCACTGACCTGAAGAAAGCTGGTACCAACTCTCCCATCTTCATCCAGATATATGGGCAGAAGGGGCGGACAGATGAGATTCTCCTGAATCCCAACAACAAGTGGTTCAAGCCCGGCATAATCGAGAAGTTTAGGGTAGGAGAGAAACATGGCAGGTGGGAGGGAGAAAGGAGGAAGGGATGTGGGAAGTACTTGGGGGATTCTGGTTTTCAAAGCCAGGTTTGGAACCAAGTTTGAAGACAGAGAGGTACAATGGAGAATTTAGGCTCCTGCATAGGGTGATAAATTTGATTAGATTTCTAGGTAATATATTAAAAGATACACAATTAAGATATGGTCCTTCATCTGAGTAGCCAAGCCCGGGGGAAGAAGCAAGTATGGAATGGTTTGAGGCATCCAGGAGTTGAGTGGCTTGGGGAATTGTGTACCAGAGCCCCTGAGTTTAGTTAGTGTTAGACTGGCCATTCTGGGCTGAATTAGAGTCACGTCCAAATTTAAGGGAAAGTATGAATTTTAGAACATTTGAAAGGAAATATAGCTTTAAAACTTTCCTGTATGTATATAACTAGAGCAAGGCTTTTATTCCCCATAGAAGTGCTGCTCTGACCTTTAAGTAGGAATAATTTGTGATGTGCTGCTCTCCTCTCCGAGCACCCCATTGGCGCCTCTATTCTACCACTCAGCTCATTGCTCTTTATATATTTGTCTTCCCTGCCAGACTTGAGCCCCTAGGGAAAGGGCATGGCTTCTGTATTGATCTTTTTGTCTGTTTCGGTGCCCAGCGGAGTCCTGGGGCTGTGGGCCTGTGCTAATTTGCAGGGCTGTCATATAGATTTCATTCCTGGAAGTTTATTGCTTGGAAGATTTTCTTTACGCCTCACCCCACTGGCGGTCAGTTATTTTTGTTCAGTTTCACCAGCCCAGACTGAACCCTAGTTCCACATGGCTGTCAGGCCCCCATGTTCTGCTGGTTACCAGGAACATGAGTGGAGAGAGTTTTTGAGGGTGGCTGGAAGTAAATCCATCTTTGCGACAAAGAAACAGCCCAGAGCAGACAGCCTCCTGGCTGTGGTCAGCTGTGAGGATAAATGCATTTCCTTGGTTATGCCCACTCAAACCTTTTTCCTTCTCATCATAGATTGAGCTCCCAGATCTCGGCAGATTTTATAAGATTCGAGCATGGCATGATAGGAGGAATCCTGGTTCTGGATGGCATTTAGAAAAGGTGAGAGGCATCTCCTTGAGGGTTGGGAAAGGAACCAGAATCATCTCTTTTTATGACTGTCTCACATACATTTACCTCTGTGTTTATTGGGAATGAGAGTGGAGCAGGGTAGATGTGTGCCCTAGGTACTTCCTAGGCAGAGAAATGGGGAGAGGCCTTCCAGAGCAGGCTAAGAAAATGCCCAGTATTTGTGGGGCTGACATTTCTGCCCCAGTCACCTGGATGCTAGGCAAGTGGAGGACTCTAAGGGACCAGGGGGAGAAATATTAATTTGTCTCTCTGCCTTCCACAAAGTCCATTTCCAAAAGATGGCCTTGGGCTCTGAGATGAGATAGCAGAATGGGGGCTGCAGGGCATGGATGGAAATCTCGGGTACACCCACCTGTTCACCTCAGGACTTCATTTTAGATGACCCTGATGAACACTCTGAATAAGGACAAGTATAATTTCAATTGCAATCGCTGGCTGGATGCCAATGAGGATGACAATGAGATCGTGAGGGAAATGACTGCAGAGGGACCAACAGTGCGGAGGATAATGGGCAGTAAGTACCGGCCAGCTCCCCATCCTGAGGGGGGCAATGCCTACTTGGTGTGCCGGGGTAGGGGGCTGACCCAGGAGCCAATGGTCTTGCCCCCTATGCCTGTCGGGGCCCCAACCTCAAGACTGGCTAGAAGGAGCCATCTGTATGGCATGACACTAGAACTCCACCATGATAGGTGTGTTGGGGAGGGAGGAGAGATTTATGGGTCTTCATATGAGAGGATGAGAAGAATTCACACAAAACACTAGTTCTCCAGAACCTCCTTGAAATTAAAGGAAATATCTTCTTGTAACCTTAATATTATGAAATTTTGAAAATGCTTCCCCAATAGGGAGGCTGGATCTAGGTTCTTGTACACTTAGGCTGCTACCTAATGAGTCCTCTATCTCTATTTGAGGCTAGTAGTAGAAGGACTAAGCTTTTTTTTTTTTTTTTTTGGTACTTGGGATTGAACCCAGAGGCATTCTACCTCCAAGTTATACCCCCAATCATATTTTATTTCTTATTTGGAAACAGGGTCTCACTAAGTTGAGGAGGGCTTCGCTAAGTTGCCAAGGCTGGCTTCAAACTTGTGATATTCCTGTCTCAGCCTCCCAAGTACTGGGATTACAAGCATGCGCCACCACACCCAGCTAGGACTAAGCTTTTAATTGGGAGTCCAGCACTCTTGTTCAAAGAGCCAAAGAGAGGTCATTTTCCCTCTAGTTATAGCAGGTAGAAAAGGACTGGGGAGAGCATCTTGGGAGCTAACTGCTTTTTGAATCCTTCCAACCAAGTCTCGTGTTGGCAAACACACAGCACATGTCTCATCCTTTTCCTATGTCAGATATTACTAAGCAACACAACATTCTTTCTCGTTGAAGCTGAAGTGAGCTTTCTAGTCCTTCACATGATACCACCACAGGCAATACCAATTGATCAGTATCCACACATAGTATAATCTATTTGCTCTCCTTGCAGCAGTTCTTAATTTTTTAATAGTAAATTAATATTGCAAAATCACAAAAGTTAAGAATATATAGAAATTGATGTCACCTGTGGTTCTAGTAGCCCTGCTAAATATTTCAATAATGTCAATTCACAGGTGACCATGTGATACTTGTGAGTACTCTGCATTTGCACACCAGTAGAAGCTTTTTACATGTTTGTTTAAATGATTTGAGTTAAATACTAAAAAACCCCAAATAGCAAATATCTCAAATGAGACCATCCAGTCTATCAGTCTAATTAGGCAATGCTTATAATTAGCACCATGCGTTCTCTATTTTTTGGTTCTTCATTCTTAATTAAACATATGATTATAGAATATTTGTGTTCAAAGGCCCTTACAATAGTCTGATGAATAAATGAGGAAGTTCCTGCCATGTCGTTGGAGGCAGAGTTAGACCTAGAGCAGGTCTTTTACTCCTGGTTCAGTGACTACCTCAAGACATCACCCCTGCCTTTTCACATTCAATAATACTTGCTCTGGAAACAAGACTATTATCTCCCTGTAAATATGACAATACCATATGACCTCACCACCACCAATTGGGGCTTTATATAATCTGTAGTCCACCAGGACAGAAATAAACCTGTTCTTCCCTGACCTTTCCACTTTGTGTGCCAGAATTGAGCTTTCAGGTAAAAAGAACTGGGGAGAGCATCTTGGCATCGTGGGAGCCAACTGCTCTTTGAACCCTTCCAACCGATTCTCGTGATGTTAGCTCTTCAGTCTCTACTACTTCTAAAGTTAGGTGGTGCTTTCATTCCTGAGCCTTTCTGTGGGGTTGCTTTCTCAAAGTTTCACAACCAACAGCTCTGATCAACCCTCTCTGATCTGCTAAGTCAGCTATTCTCAACCTTCAGGGTGTATTGCTCCCTGGGGGCTTGTTAAAACACAGATTTCTGGAACCCACTGCAGAGTTTCTAACCCACTGGGTCTGCAATGGGACCCAAAAATGTGCTTGTCTAACAGATTTCTAGGTCATGGCAATGCCACCCTTGGGGAACCACACTTTGAGAACCACCATGCCAAGGCAGGTATCACTTTTCCAGCTGCTCTCTGCCTTCCATAATTGTGTTGCTGTTTCTATACTGTCCCCTCCTCCTAGCTTTATTGGTGGAAACTTTTTTTGTTCAGTTAAATCTTTAAAATAACCTGTGGATTGCCATTTAATGAGGCTTTCTAAAGAGAAATCTGCCATTTTTTACTTAGAATACCCAGAATGTTCTATACATCCTCTTCGTCACTACTTTAACCAAAGCACAACTTTCTCCCCAAGAACCCTGTTTTCCCTGCTCATAAACTGGGGCCTGACTGTGGGGGACATTCTCCTGACTCTCTCTGCACTTCCAGACTCTGGCAGTGGCCTCCTGTGAGAGTCAAGCCATCTCACAAAGTTACACCGCCCCCAGCTCAGTTCCCTCTTCTGCTGGCCTCTAGTCACTGCCCCTCTTTCACAGAAGGTAGTGTAATGTACCCCTTGGTCATCCTCCAGATGTCAACCCCTGCCATAGTGGACAGTGTGTTAGCTTGCTAAAACTGCCATAACATAGTATTGGGTGGCTTAAACAGCAGACATTTATTTTCACATAGTTCTGGAAGCTAAGCTAGAGCCCCAGGTTAACATTTTGACAGGGTTGGTTTCTTCTGAAGCCTCTCTCCCTGGCTTACAGATGGTTGCTCTTGTTGGGTCCTCACACTGTCTTCCTTCTGGGGATGAACATGCCTGCATCCTAATCTCTTCTTATAAGGACAACT
Organism: Glis glis; assembly: GCA_004027185.1. NCBI lineage: Eukaryota > Metazoa > Chordata > Mammalia > Rodentia > Gliridae > Glis > Glis glis. The sequence goes on along the minus strand of PVJS01010040.1, from coordinate 34,957 downwards.
GTCATAATGGACTAGGGCTTACCCATATGACCTCATCTTACCTTAACTATCTCTTAAAGATCCTGTCTCATAGTGATAGTGACATGCATGCACACAGCACTTGGTGGACTTTCCCCCAGATCCCTCCCCACTTCCCGCTTCCACATACAGGATATTGAGATTGGCATTGGTATTCTCACATGGGTACATAATGTCAACGGAAGTGATCCTTCATTGATTCTCCCTCCTCCTCCCTTCCCCTAAACCCCTTCCCTGGCTCCACTGGAGTTTCTCCTCCATTATCTGAAGTTCCTCTGGTATCACTATGAACTACATTATAATGTGACACTATAATGCACCAATAACAATGTAAATAAATAAATAATAAAATAAAATAAAAACAAAAGCTTAAAAAAAGACCCTGTCTCCAAATACAGTCACATTCTAATGTACTGGGGGTTAGGATCTCAATATATGAATCTGGGGTAGGGGGGTCACAATGCAATCTGTAACACAGTATCTCTCAAAACATAGTCAAAGACCCTTGAAATTTCCTGGAGTATTGATTAAAATGCAGATTCCTGGGCCTAAACCCAGCTATATTGATTAGACTCTGGGGGCTATGCCTGGCAATGTGTATTTTATCAAACATGATATATATTGCAAATTTAAACTTTAGAGCCTTTACCTGCTTCCTTCAATGTCTGTGTGGGAACCCCTCATCCACGTGTTGATGCTCATCCACATGGCTGTCTCTACCCCCATCCCACCTAACCACCTCACTTGGGATCATCCCACAAAGCTTCCCCTTCCTTAAATTCCCCATCCTCTAACTCAAGCCCCTCCCTCCCCTCAGCCCTCTCTTGACCCTGGTCCATTTGCTCCACCCTAGAAGTCCTTCCAGCTCCTTCCACCCTCCCTTGGTCTGTTGGGGCTGTCCCACTGCTGTATGAGCAGAGGGTGGATGTGAGGGGCAATCCTATAGACAGTCATCCAGGGAAGAGGAAAAGAGGCCCTGAGATCCAGCCAGGGTTGAACAGACCAGAGGGGAGACGATAAATTCAAGTTTTTTTGGTTTTTATTTTGTGTGTGTGTGTGTGTGGTGCTGGGGATTGAACCCATGAACATTTTACTTCCAAGCTACAACCTAGGCCTTGTTTTATTTTTATTTGGAAACAGGGTCTCACTAAGTTGCTGAGGCTGTCCTTGAACCTTTGATCCTCATATCTCAGCCTCCCAAGTACTGGCATGTGCCACTATGCCAGCCTCCAAGAACTATTTTGAAGGTGGAACTGGCAGGGCGTGGTGCAGGAACGCCATGGAAACAGTTTGAGGTATACTTCTTGCAGATGAAGTGGCAGCTGAGCCAGGTCTGTGCAGAGGGCTTTGACAGGCAAGCAGGGACCTCTGGAAGAAGAGCCTTCTGACAGGCTACGTGTACAATGTGCTCACAGCATTTGAAACTGTACAGTGTGTGGGGCTGTCATTTACTCTTGTCTTTTGTGATTCTACTAAAGATCCATTTCAATGACAAAAAAATTCTAGTAATTAGCATGGGTTGAGGGGCTGTCTGTCCTGGCTATAAAGGCAGTTTGATACCTTCTGGGGGTCCTTGGCAGTTCTTTGGAACTCCTACCACTTCAAATTTCTTTTTCCCAACTGTCGTTTCTGGTCCACACATATTTCTCTTGTGCTTGGAACACACCTGTGTCCTCACTCAGATCTCCTTTTCTGGTCTGTGCGCTTCTTTGTAACACTTGACAGAGCTGATGTCAATGCCCCACTTCCCCGTTTGGTACCAGCATGCAATGGTACCGTGCAAGGCTCCCTGGGAGCCCCTTAAGTGGAGAGTCTTGGACTCATGTGCAATGAGTTAATACCAATTTAAAAATCAATTCTCTGAGTTTGAAGTTGTGTGTCCCCAGTTTACTTACAAATAACGGCCAGCCAAATAAGCAATTAATGCCAGGTCTGGGAGCTCAGAGGCTTTGGGGAGCAATCGTACTGATTAACACAGACCAAGAGACACGGATGAAACACGTAGCAGCTCACAATTTATTTCCACCTTGCCTTTTCCTCAGGAGCTATGGGAGATAGTAAAACAAATGAGATCAGCACCTTCCTCTGTGATTACACAGTGCTGATGAGTGGGCAAGAGTTCATTGGACTTGAGTGCCGAACATCGTCACTTCTCGTTAATCAGACTGAGCTATAATTTTTAAATTAAAGTACAAATGGCTTTGGTATTTACCCATCTGTTTAAAGTCATTCATTGCTGATGTTAGCAATACAATTATTTTTAATTGCCCACAGATTTCTTGCTAGGAAGAGCTTGCAACCTCAGTGACTATTGGGTTCAGAGGGACCCTAGAGAGAGTGAAGACCTTTGAGGACTTCCAACAGACTGGACCTTAGAGGTCCTGAACACAGGGGACTGGAATTTCCAGGAAAAGGGATTTCTAAATTCCCTCTTCATTTTACTTCTGGGGATTACCTAATCGTTGCAGCTAGAAAAAGTAAGACTGGCCTTCATCAAAATTTAGAATGAGGATGTGGACATGGTAGCACATGCCTGTAATCCCAGTACTTGGGAGGCTGAGACAGAAGGATAACAGGTTTGAGGACAGCCTCAGCAACTTAGCAAGGTACTCAGCAACTTAGTGAGACCCTGTTTCAAAATAAAAAATAAAATAGGGCTGGGAGTGTGACTCAGATGTAGAATGCCCCTGGGCTCAATCTCCAGTACCACCCATGCACACACATCAGAATGAAGCGAGGCTAATGTAGGGGCCTTTACTTCTCTTTTGTGCCTCATGGTTCCACCTTTTGGTTCTCACACCAGCCAATGCTGTTCATTCCTCTTACTGTTAACACACCATATTGGTGTGAGTGTAGTGCAAAGAGTCAACTTCATTTTTACAAAGGCTGAAGATTTAGATCAGGTAGCATTTGATATTTTAAAAAGTTGATTAGAGAAGGCTGTGATGGTTCATCTTTGGGTGCTGTGGCCCCATGAGGAAGCAATATTGGGGGCAGGAGACTTTGCTTCAACTTGAACTCATGGTTTACGTGCCCTCCTATGCCAGCTCCTCTTAAGGCAAGCCAGAGACTCTTCCTCCTAACAAGTGCTTTTGGGGCAGACACCATATTGTCATGTACCCACATTTTTAATGATCATATTTATTTTTCAAGTGTCTCTATATCTCCAAATAGAAATGATGAAATTTGAACGTTGAATTAAACTTCCTGGTGACTTGTCTCATTCCTGATATACTTTATCTTCATTTTAGATGGACTACCAATGAATAGTGTCCATTTTTAAAAGCAACAGCTTTGTTAAGACATAATTCATGTGTCACAAAATTCACTCATTTCAAGTGTACAAGTCAACAGTTTTTAGTAGAGTGATAAAATTGTACATCCATCACCACTATCAAATTCCAGAACATTTTCACCTCCCCCACAAGAAATCCCATGCCCATTATCAGTCATAGCCATTTCCCCACCTTACCCTTCAGTATCTGACACCCACTCATCTACCTTCTGTCTTTATAGAGTTGCCTGTTCTGGACATTTCATGTACATGAAACTACACAATGGGACCTTTTGTGTTTGGCTTCTCTACATAGGCATATTTTCAAAGTTCATCCACATCGTAGCATGTATCAGTACTTCACTTCTTTTTGTTGCCAAATAATATTTTATTGTATGGGTTTAAAACATTCAACTGTTGATGCACATTTAGGTGATTTCCACTTTGGGGTTATTATGAGTAATAGTGCTATGAACATTCACATACGAGTTTTTGTGTAGACATGTTTTCAGTTCTCTTGGCTATATACCTAAGAGTAGTATAGAATGGCTAGGTCGTAGGGTCACTCATTGTTTGCCATTTAAAAAATATATATTTTTATGGTTCATTGTAATTATACATCATACTGAGGTTTGGTGTGATAGGAACATACATGCGCACAGCACCTGGTGTGTTTCCCTCTGGATCCCACCCTGCTCCCTCCCCTTCCACTTCATAATATTGAAATTGATATAGGTGACTTCCCATACATACATGGGATTGTTTGAACTGTTTCCTTCATCAAGTCTTCCTTTTCCCCTCCACATCGCCCTCACTGGATCCCCTTCCACTATTCTATTGGTATCTCTCCTCATTAATCTGAAGTCTCTTTCATTTCCCAATTTCTTTCTAGATTCCACATATGAGAGAAAATATATGACCCTTCACTTTCTAGGACTCGATAGTTTAACTTAGCATAATATTCTCTAGTTCCACTCATTTTCTTGGAAATGACATAATTTTGTTCTTCTTTGCAGCTGAGTAAAATTCCATTGTGTGTATATACCACAGTTTTGTAACCCATTCATCTGTTGACAGACACCTAGGCTGGTTCCATAGTTTTGCTATTGTGAATTGTGCTGCTATAAACATGGATATGCAACTATAAAATGGATAAACATGCTATAAACATGGATATAAACTATGGAACTACCTTTTTTACTGGCAATGCATAAGAGTTCCAATTTTTCCACATCCTCACCAACACTTGTTATTCTTGTTTATCATTTTTTGGGGGGACTGTTTTGGCTATTTTGGTCCCTTGCAATGAGATTTGAATTTTATAATCAGCTTGCCAATTTCTACAAAGAAGTCCTGTGGAATTCTGATAGGGATTGCATTGAATTTATAGATTAGTGGGTGGTGTACTGCCATCTTAATGTTAGGTCTTATAATCCATGAAAATGGGAAATTTCCATTCCCATTTATTTAGATATTTAATTTCTTTCAACAATATTTTGTAGTTTTCAGAGTGTAATCTATTTACTCAGTTTGATAAATATATTCCTAAATATTTTATTCTTTATGATGCTATTATGAATGGAACTATTTTCCTAATTTCATTTTCAGATTGTTTATTTCAAAAGAATACAAAGACTGACTTTGGTGGATTGATCTTGTATTCTACAACTTTGCTGAACTCATTAATCAGTTCTAATAGGTTTTTAGTGGATTCCTTATGGTTTTCTAAATATATGATCATGTCATCCATGAACAGAGATAATTTTACTTCTTCCATCCCAATCTGGATTCCTGCATAACTTTACTTGCCTTATTGCCCTGTCTAAACCATCCACTATCATGTTGAATAAAAGTAGGGAGAGGGGACACCCTAGTCTTGTTTCTGATCTTAGGGAGAGAGCATCCAGTCTTTCACCATTAAGTATGATGTTATCTGTGGATGTTTCACAGGTAACCTTTATAAGTGAAAGTTCCCTTTTGTTTTTGTCTTCTTGATGGGCTTTATCATGAAAGGGCATGAGATATTGTCAAATGCTTTTTCTACATCTATTGAGATAATCATGTGATTTTTGTTTAATATCGCATTAGTATGATAAATTACATTAATTGATTTTCAGAAGTTAAACCAGCCGGGTGTGGTGGCGCACGCTTGTAATCCCAGTACTTTGGGAGGCAGAGACTGGAGGATCCGGGTTCACGGCCAGCCTCAGCTCTCTTGCTCTCTCTCTCCCTGTCTCTCTCTCTCTTTCCTTAATGAGGCCTTCCACAACTTTGTGAGACCTGGTTTCAAAATAAAGTATAAAAAATAGGGCCAGGGGCATAGCGTGGAGGTAGAATGCCCCTGCGTTCAATCCCCGGTACCGCAAAAATAAATAAATAAATAAATAAATAAATAAATAAATAAAATAAAAAATAAAAAATAAAAAAATAAAAAAAGAAGTTAAACCAATTTATATCTCTGGGACAAATCCTAAGCTGCCATAGTATATAATTCTTTTTATAGGTTGCTGTATTTGGTTTGCTGGCATTTTGTTGAGGACTTTTGCATCCATGTTCATAAAAGATTTTTTTTTCTTGTGATGTCTTTGTTAGTTTTGGTACCAGCGAAATACTGGCTTCATAAAATTAGTTGGGAAATATTGCCTACTCTTCTATTTTGGCAAGAGTTTGAGAAGAATTGGTATTATTTCTTTAAATGTATGGTAGAATTTGGTGGTGAAGACATCTGGGTGTGGACTTTTCTTCATGGGTAATCTTTTGATTGTTGTTTCAATCTTTTCATTTGTGATAAGTCTATTCAGATTGTCTATTTCATCTTGAGTCAGTTTTGGTAGCCATCTTTTTAATTTTGACCAATTTGTGTCTTTGAATTCAAAGTGTGTCTCTTGTTGATAGAAGAGAGTTAGATCCAATATCCATTTTGCCAATCTTCTGTGTAATAAAGAATCTGACTTCTTTTTGGTGTTTGACTACTAACAGCATTCAAATTGCATCACTCCATTTTTTTCTTTCTGCCTCATATCTAGAAAAGCTGAAAAGTCCTGGATCCTCTGTCCCTTGGCACTAGTGGAAAGTTCAAATAACATAAGTCCTGACCCACACATGGGAACCCCCACCCCATCTCACCACATACCCATCATAGATCCCAACATCCCTGCTGCCTCAAGAAATTTTTCGACCTTCTTGGGAGCCTGCCAAGCTCTCCCAAGAACTCCTAATTATGTGAATAATACATCTCACATTTGCTCTTGGTAGATGTGTAGTATGATCAGCCTTAATGTCTGAACAAATTTGGAGTGGGCAGACTCATCCTACCTCAGCAGGATGACCACCACACTCTGCCTTTTGGTTGAAATGTTAAGTCCATTTACATTTAATGTGATTACTGATGTGGTAGGATTTATATCTGCCATCTTGTTATCTGTTTTCCATATAACTTATGTCTTATGTCTTTTTCTTCCTTGATTTTTACATTATTGCCTTCTTCAGTATTAGATATTTTATAGAATATAACTTTTCTTTCCTTTTTTAACTATATATTCTTTGAGTTATTGTCTTAGTGTTTGCCCAGGAAATTACAACTAACATCATAACTCACAACTGGTTCAGATTAATAACAACTTAATTTCAGTAATCCCCAAACTGCTCCAATATAAGCTTATTCCTTTCCCCTCTCCTTTGTACTATTATTGTCATATAATTTGGGTCTTTATACATTATAAACTTACCAGTGCCGTTTTATATTCATTACTTATGCAGTTGTCTTTTATATAAAACATGAGAAGAAAATAGTTACAAATAATACATATACATGTATATTTATCACATTATCTTTTATGATGATCTCTATTGCTGCAGATGAATTCAAGTTACTGTCTAATATGAAGATTTCCCCTTATTATTTCTTGCAGGGCAGGTCTTTTTGTGATAAATTCTTGAAGTATCTGTTTTTTTCTGTAAATGCCTTCATTTATCCTTAATTATTGAAGGGCAGTTTTAATAGTAATATAATTCTTGGTTAATTGTCTTTTCCTTCAGCATATTGCATATATCATCCCACTGCCTTCTGGCTTCCATAGTTTCAGATGAGGAGTCAGCTGTTAATTTTATTGAGCATCCCTTGGGTTTGAGGAGTCATGTTTCTGTTGCTCCTTTTAAGAGTCTCTCTTTGTTTCTCAGTAGTTTGACTATGATGTGTCTAGATGTAGCTCCCTTTGAGTTTACCCTATTTGGAGTTCACTGAGCATGTTAAATGTGCATATTAATGTTTTTCATCAAATTTGGGGAGTTTTTGACCATTGTATCTTTGAATATTCTTTGAATCCTTGTCTTCATCTTTACCATAGTAGAGCTCATCTGATTTCATGGCTTTATATAGGATCCATATACCTATGATTACCAAAGTTTGTCACCAGTCCTGAGCCTCCAGATGGATATTCAACTGTCATCTTGAACATCTAATAGACATCACAAATTTGTAATGAACAGAACAAGATCACTGATTTCTATTTCCAAACCCACCCTTCCCCTACCAGGCTCCCCTACTTCATGCTGAGAACTCTATCCACCTAGTCACCCAAGCCAAAACCTAGGAGTGTCCCTGATTTCTCTTTCTCTCAATTACCCATTTGTTCTATTACCAAGAACTGCTTCCAAAGCTTATCACTAATCTACTGACTTCTCTCCATCTCTACTGCACCATCAGTCATAGACACCAACCTTTCTTTTCTAGACTATTGTAATTATTCTGCTAACTAGCCTCTTTGATTCCACTACTTCTTCCTCTACAACCAATTCTCCACATAGAAGCTAGAGTGCTCTTTAAAATTTAAAATGTAGTGGGGCGTGGTGGCGCATGCTTGTAATCCCAGTACTTGGGAGGCTGAGACCAGAGGATCCAGGTTCGCGGCCAGCCTCAGCTACTTAGTGAGGCCCTCCTCAATTTAGTGAGACCCGGTTCCAAAAATAATAAAGAATTAAAAAAAATTTAAATGTAGATAAAATCAAGTTGCTTCCTTGCTTAAGGCCTTCTAATCGCATCCTGCTTTGCAAAAAAAAAAAAAGAGGACTTCACACATTTTCCATTGACCTGTTATACCTCATGTGTCTGTTCTCTGCCCACTTCTGGGCCTCATATCAGCTTTCTCTCTGCTCATGGAACATACACTGGTCATCTCACATTCAGGCCTTTGTATGTACTGGAACTCTCTTCTCTCCATTTTCTGTGGCTGGCTCCCATCATCAACTTCATAGCTCAAACATTAGTTCCCTGTATCAATCTCTTCTGCATATCTAAATATCTTCATCCAACCACTTTGTTCCTCCCCAATCTGAGATATCACTCTATTATGTAATATTTTTACAAATATAACTTGAAAATTTTTCTGGTCATCATTAGGATTTTACTGTCTACCTCTAGTTTTCATTTACTCTCAACTCTGATGTAAGCTCTGTGGGAACAGGTGTTTGTCTTGCTCACTGCTGAATCCATGGACTTGTAATGGTACATAGAGCCTCCCAGCCTTCAGTAAACAGATTTTGAGCTGAATGAATGTATTAATAAATAAATGAAACAAATTCTACTTTTTAGCTAATTTTAAGTGAGGAAGATTGTGGTGCACAGGGATATAGATATACCTCCTCCACGGCATGTTTTCAACAGAGGAAGAAGCTATTACCCTTCCCACAGTGACTGCAGTTTGAGCCTTTCTTTCTTTATCACTTGCTGGCATGTCCTTGGTGCTGGGGAGTTCTGAAGACAAGGGAAGCCTCCATTATGGCTCATAAAGTTACCTTCCCTCACAGAAAAGGAAACATCTGAATTAAAGGACAACCAAAGGCAAGAGGGTTTGCTGGGTTGGATGGAATCAAGGGCCAAAATGTTTGTATTAGGCCAGTTATCCCTGAAGACTGGCCAGTTCCATCAGAGTCCCCTGAGGGAGTTCACAATCAGTTTTAGGAGTCCTATCTCTGGACATTGAGATTTGGGAAGTCTGAAGTGGGCCTTGGGAATCTGAATTCTTATAAGAGTTTCCCACGGGATTCTGATAATTGGCCAAGGTCTGTCTAGGCCAAGGGTCTTGGGGATGCATCAGCTCTCAACTGGCTCAGGGGAGTGGGACTTGGATAGTTGCAGGTAAAGATAAAACTAAGCCCAGGTGAGGTGGATGAGAAGAGTAGGCAGAGCTTAGAGATGGGAGCAGGAGTTGTCTACCAATGGGATTCTTCTCTCTGCCTGCCAGTGGCCCGGTACCGCGTGACTGTGTGCACAGGGGAACTTGAAGGTGCAGGGACTGATGCCAACGTCTATCTCTGCCTTTATGGTGATGTGGGGGACACAGGGGAGCGGCTGCTCTACAACTGCAGGAATAACACCGACCTATTTGAGAAGGGCAATGTAAGTTGCAGCGATGTGCCACCCCTCCCCACCTCAACTCCATTCTCCTTCCTTTTTCTCTCATCTTCTTGCTGTGTTTTTAATTTGTTTGTTTGTTTTGGTACTTGGGATTGAACCCAGGGGCATTCTACCTCTGAGCTACACCCCAAACCCTATTTATTTATTTATTTATTTATTTATTTATTTATTTATATTTGAAACAGGGTCTTGCTAAGTTGCTGAGAGTCTTGCCATGCTGCTGAGGCTGTCCTTGAACCTGCAATCCTCCTGTCTCAGCCTCCCAAGTATTGGGATTACAGGCATGTGCCACCACACCTGGCTTCCCTACTGTTTTAAATAGAGCTGATGGCTGGTATTGGGGCCTCAGCCACCAGATAGCCTCTCTCTGGATGAAGGAGTAGGGAACTGGAGGATCCTGGCAGGAGCTATGGGAGAGGCACAGCAGTACCTGGTTCATTAGGTCCCCAAGCTTTTGGTTCACTGAGATTCACTAACATACATGAGACCCACAAGGCTCCTAGGACTATGTGGTTCGGAGCTGGTGAGCCACCCTAGAGGGGGTCACACTCCCCTCCTCACCCCTGACCTTTGAGAAGGGGAGAGGGAGGAGCGGCACCATTTTTACCTCTGAGTGAGTGGAAGGGGAAAGATGCTGGGCATCGGAAGTGTGCGCTAGAGGACCCAGGCTGGAGGAAAGCTGGACGCCTGAGGGCCAGTGTGGGAACTTTGCGTTCTCGCCGAGGCAGGACCACGTTCATGTCCCTTTGGAAGGAGAAACCAAGAAAGATACTAAACACAAGGGTGGGAGAACTGGGTTTCTGTTCCTAGCCTCATTATAAATATGCTAGGTGTTCCCCTGTTACTCCAGCCATCAAATGGGTTAACTGAGGTCTTGTGGAGCAATGAAGAAGTCAGGTAAGTCTGGAGCAAAACAGCCTTGGGACAATCACTCCATTCTGAGCCTCAGTTTCCACATGTCTAAAATGGGGGAAAGGATATCTGCCTGTGGCTGGCTATTGTGAGGATTAGGGATGGCTGAGGTACTGCCTCTGGGGTCACACTTGGCTCACAGCTCACAATAGATAATAAGTAAAGAGTCATTGTTGTAACAAAATGGGGCTCAAGTGAGCTAACAGGCAGAGGGGATTTCACAGGTGACTTCATTCTGTCTCCTTCCTCTGCCACTCCTTCCTTGCTGAGTGTGTTAGTCAGCTTTCCATTACTGCAAGAAAATACCTGACAGAAATAAACTTAAAAGAGCAAAGACTTATTTTGGCTGATGGTTTCAGACCATGATCACCCGGCCCCTTTGCTATGGGCCCGAGGCAAGGCACAACATCATGGTGGGGAGCACATGGTAGAGCAAAGCTGCTCACCTCATGGCAACTAGGAAGCAAAGAGAGAAAGAGGGAGGGTCCAGGGACAAAATATACCCCTCAGATGCACACTCCCAGTGACCTGCCTCTTCCAACTAGGCTCCACCTCCTAAAGTTTCCACCCCTCCCAGTAGCACCACCAGATGGGGACTGAGCCTTCAACACATGAGCCTTAGGGGACATTCCAGATCCAAACTAGCCCAGTGAGGGCAGGGTGAGCCCTGGGATGTAAGTGGAAGCCTCCCTGAGGCCAATCCCAGCTGAACCAGTCCTTAGGTCATGGACATTTGAAGACTATGGATAGAGATCATCTAAGCAGGATATTGTGGGTGGGCTCAGGTGCATTTGGGAAGAGATGGGACTGCCTTTATTTCACATGCCTTTTTATATTTTCTCTTTCCCACCCACCCACATTTTTCTCCAGCCTTTCCTACTTTTCCTCCTACATCTTCTGGCATCTTTGTCCATCACTCCTGTCTTCAGTGTTCCTGTCCCTGGAGGCTTCCAGATACACTTGTGTAGAATTGGAAACTCTCCAGCCCCTACCACATATTTTGCTGTCTCAATGGCAAGCAAAAATGCAAAGTTAGCAACAACATTTGGTCCCTCCAATCAATTCTGATCAGTCCCCTCTCCAGAAAGGAGCCAATATCCCTCTATAGCAAGAAGCCAGAGGAAATTAGTCAAAGAGTTAATTTATGATAAATGGCTAGTGATTGATAACAGCTTAACATGTCTGTGCTCCCAAGGGAAAGCTGCCTTTTAAAAGGAGATCATACGGAATGGCCTTTATTTGACAAAAAATAACTACAGACTTTAATTGTTGGAAACTTGACATAGAATGATATTCCAGAGGAAGAAGCTGGGAGCTGGGTGCAATCTCTTCTCTATAGGCAGCCAGGTCTCACCTGTGAAGGACCAGTAGCCCAATCTGTCAGCCCTGCCTCTTCTGATTTCTGGGTGTATGTCTCCCTTTGGTGTTTGGGTCCTGGGCCGGCCACCATCCAGCTGACCTTGCTGTCTTTCCTTCCCTGAAGGCTGACGAGTTCACCATCGAGTCCGTCACCATGAGGAAGGTGAAGCGGGTGAGGATCAGACATGATGGAAAAGGCTCAGGGAGCGGCTGGTACCTGGATCGGGTGCTGGTGAGAGAGGAAGGGCAGCCTGAGAGTGACAATGTGGAGTTCCCGTGTCTCAGGTACATGAGTCCCACCTGCTTTCATTTTCTTCAGCATAGGCTGTGGTTCCTGAGTTTGAGGAAGACCCAGCCCTACTACCAGGACCATTGAGTAAAATAGTGGCTTAATGCCACTAAGATGCAAGAAGGAGGTGACCTGACTGGTGGCACTTAGACCTGAGCCTCACACCCCACCCCGCCCCCTGATAGTGTTCAGGTGTACCTCTAGTTGGCTATATTTAAGAACCGAACTTTTGGTATTTTCTCCTGATATAATCTTGACAATTTCTGAATTTAAATAAGAGTTACCTCAGAGAATTAGTTACATGAGAGTTACCTCAGAGAATTAGTTACATGACTAATTAAGCTTTTGAATGAAAGGTGTATTTTTATTTGAATGACCACATCTCTACCCTGTAGTGTAGCCTCTTTCCAAGCTATCTTACTTTGTTTGCATTTCATTTCCCCTACTTTTGAGTGAGGTAAAGTTTCTTTTCTCTCTCTTCTTTTTTTTTTTTTTGAAAGTATTTGGATTCCTTGCATAGCCAGCTTGGGTTCCCATTGACTTCTAGAAGTCCCTAATCTAGGCATTCTAGAACAAGGAACAATACCCAGGTCTTGTGCCAATCAAGGTGACCCTTCACCTTCACCTGGAGCCATGCTGGGGCACTGTGCACGATGTGATTAACCTGGGGCCTGAGCCTGCGCACTGCTTCTTTCCTCACCTGAGCCTTCTCTGTCAGAATCATGAAGCATTTTTGCTAGGGCAGATGTGAGTGTGAGTGTGTGTGTGTATGTGTGTGTGTGTGTGTGTGCACGCACACACACGCGCGCAGGCGCATGGTCCTGGGAACCCAGAGAGTAATGAAGCAACCTCTCACTGTGTAACTGGGCTGGAGCATTTGAAGCTGAAAGAAAACAGCTTTTTTTGGAAATATCTATTAATACCCTGCAAATATTTAGGTGGAAACAAAATGACGAGTCATGGTTTCCTTTTACCACTGTGAGGCTCTGGGAATGGTGAGTGGAAAGAAGGAGAGCAGATGGGACTTTCTGATACCCAGGGGCCTGCTGGCTTTCCATCCTTCCCCACCCTGTGTGTGCATGGCCAGGGCATACCACAGCCTTCTCTGCAGGCTCTGTGACTTTGGGAGTTGCCAGAGTGGCCTCAGCAGGACAAACAGAGGGGAGGTCCTGATGGGTCAATTTAAAGGACTCTAGCTAGCAGACCCCTGTTCCTAAATCCCCTGTTATCAATGTTCAGGAGTCCATTACGTATCTTTACATCTTGGAGTCTCAAAGTTCCTCTGGTGCTCTGGATCCACAGCACCAAAGCCCACGGAAATGCTACATGTGAGCGGTGGGCTAGCACTTTAGTGTTAGCTAGTAGCCAAGTGACAGCAAAGTCCAAGTGAATGGAAGACCATGCAATTGGGGAGAGAGGGTATGAGACCATGGCTTTGCCTCTGTTAGCCCTGGGATGGAGTGTCATGTGAGCAGAAACATCTATGGTTTCGGGAGGCCCAAGCTCCAGGTGAGGAGGGCTGGGCTTCCTTCACAGACTTTGTGGCCTGGGAATTGCCTCCTTCTCTGGAGTGTAGTAGGGATGGGCTGCAAAGACAAGCATCAAGAAATAGGGTGGGGAGATTCTCCTGAGACCTGTCTATTCTGATGTGCCACTAGCCCCACATCACCAACCAGCCTGAGGATGGGGCTTAGACAACTCATGCTTGCATGATGGTCTCATCTCTCAGGTTGGGCCTGTGTGCTCATGGGAAAGGTGCTTTCCAAATGGATAGTCCAGTGTCTTTCCTCCAGGGTTGACCAGCAGAGAGCTGAGCCATAGCTCATAGTGACGTATCACTGTGTCACAACTATCAAACTCCAGCACCCAGGGCACAGACCCTGAAGGTGAATCTCACTCACGCTTGAGGACTAAGATCCAAGCCCCTCAACGTGAGCCCCTCTCCTCAGTCCCTATAGCACTCACTTTGGCACTATGCCATCACATTTTGTTCCTTGGTGCTGCATTTAGCTTATCCTGTCTTCTCTTTTTTTTTGTGTGGCACCAGGGATTGAACCCAGGGCGTTCTACCTCCGCGCTACACCCCCGGCCTTTTTTTTTTTTTTTTGCGGTACCGGGGATTGAACCCAGGGGCGTTCTACCTCTGCGCTACACCCCCGGCCCTATTTTTTTATACTTTATTTTGAAACCGGATCTCATGAAGCTGCGGAGGGCCTCACTAGGTAGAGAGAGAGAAAGAGAGAGAGAGCTAAGGCTGGCCGTGAACCCGGATCCTCTGGTCTCCGCCTCCCAAAGTACTGGGATTACAAGCGTGCACCACCACGCCCGGCCTTATCCTGTCTTCTTAATCTCAACAGCCCAGGCTGTGTCTTAGTTATCTCAGTGTTCTTTCTGCCTTCTCCCACCCCCAGAGCCCTTGGCACAGTACCATGCACACAGTAGGCTCTCAGAAAGAAGGTGGTTTTTTTTTTTGCAGTACTGGGGATTGAACCCAGGGGCATTCTACCTCCGAGCTACATCCCCAGCCCTATTTTTTATTCTTTATTTTGAAACAGGGTCTCACTAAGTTGCAGAGGGCCTCACTAAGTAGCTGAGGCTGGCCGCGAACCTGGATCCTCCGGTGTCAGCCTCCCAAGTACGGTGGTTGTTTTTGATGATAACAATGCCTTCTTACGTGACTGCATCCTGTGGCCTGCCCCCTCCAGCCTCACGGGCCAGCTCTCTGCCCTTCATTCACCACATTCCATCCATGGGAGCCTTTGCCACCCCCTGGACTTCCATCAAGACATGTTCCCTCTGGGATGTTCCTCCTTCTTCTCTGGTCAACTCCTTGTCATCTCCTGTCCCATCCAGCTGTCACCGGCTCCCAGAAGTCCTTCCTGGGTCCAGGCGATATGCTTGCTTTGTTGGGAGCTCCTGTAGACCTGCTTTCCTTTGCTCAATTCAAAGCTCTGGTCTCCCTGGAGACTTGGTGCGAAGAGTGTGATGGTTTGGGGGTTTGCCTGCCCCTCTCAGAGAGTTAACATCACCTCATTTGCCCACCAGGTGGCTGGACAAGGATAAGGATGATGGGCAGCTGGTCCGAGAGTTGCTGCCCAGTGACAGCAATGCCACACTGAAGAGTGAGTTGTCCTGACAACCAGGTAGTGGGTGTGCCCTTGGCAGGACAGGTGCCCTTCCTCAACTAATGAGCCTTCAAGAAAACCCATGCTCTTCATTTCATGGAGGCAGCACTGGGAGGTGGAGCAGAGAGGCCCTGAGGAGGGTCTGGAAATTTCTTTTGTGTTTGTGCTTGTATGTGCCATCCTTTGTGGTCATGGATGTGAGGCTCTGAACACTTACGGGTCAACAGAGTAACAAGAACAATAACACCAGCAAGTGGTGCCAAGTGTAGAGGGCATCTACCATTTTCTTGAAAGAAGAAATACATTTTGAAGGGGCTATAAAATGAGGACTATTTTTTTTTTTTGGTACTGAGCACTGAACCCAGAGGCATTCTACCTCTAAGCTACACCCCCACCCCTTTTTTTATTTTTAATTTTGAAACAGAGTATCACTAAGTTGCTGAGGGTCTTGCCAAGTCTGGCCTTAGACCTGCAATCCTCTTGTCTCAGCCTCCCAAGTATTGGGATAACCTGCATGTGCCACTGCACCCAGCTAAACAAGGACTTTCTAAATCCTGAGTATTACCTCGGAGGCCTTATATTTGTCTTTACTGGTGATATTTCTTCAAGTGCTGTAGTTTGATCATGAGCTTTAGACAAAATTTAAGAGAAACTTATCTCTGAATCCCAACAATACGAACACCTCACATTCATTGTTTCTCTCATTTGAGCCCTGCAGTGCCCCAGAAGGGAGGCAGAGCTGATGTTTATTCGTCACATGGGAAGACCTAAGTCTGGTGGGGCTAGATGTTTATACCTGACCTTTCCTAAGGTCAGATCACAGAGTCAGATCTAGTGTTCAGAGTCTGGGCTCAGAATTGCAGGACTTAAGAGCTAGGAAGGACCTCAGGAGAGGAGGTGACTAACACCTGTGGTTAGGGGGTACCCCAGCCCCTGAACACTCGGGCCTTCACTAAGGGATGGAGCTGGCACAGGTACCCAGGGCATCTCTGTCTTGTCCTTGCTCTTCCCACTGACCTGCACTTCCCACACTGCCCCCATTTCTCCCTCTGTGCAGACTTCCGCTATCACATCAGCATAAAGACCGGGGACGTCTCTGGAGCCAGCACAGATTCGAAGGTCTACATCAAGCTCTACGGGGAAAAATCCGACACCATCAAACAAGTTCTTCTTGTCTCTGACAACAATCTCAAAGACTATTTTGAACGTGGCCGGGTGGACGACTTCACCCTTGAGACCCTGAATATTGGAACTGTGAGTGTCCTTCCCAAGGTCGTTCATACCATCTCACCCATTCTCTTGCATATACCCACATACATGTCCACATGCATGTGTGCTTGTGTGCGCACACACACATGCTTATGCACACATAGGTGAGCCCATTTTGAAGGAAACCAGATGCCCACTTGGGGGTTGTTAGTGAGGGGCGTTGTTTTCCAGCTATAACCTAGAGCAGCTAAAGATGTGTGAACAGTGGCCAAGTACCCCAGAGCCTCTCTGGGGATGGGACATGTATTTTTAGTAGCTTTACCTCCAACGTTTTACCTACATGGCCAGAACCAGTGTATCTGGGTCACAGACACTGGGGAAGGGGACACTGGGTACAAGGAAGAAAAAGAGAAAAGGAAGGACTGAAAGGAGGGGGGGAAATACTTCCCACTCCAGACTTGAATGTGCATCCGAATTGTCTCAGCACTTACTTCTGGACCACCCCTGAGAGATGCTGTCTTAGAGGATGGGACCTGAGGGTCTCCCATCTCTCAAGGTTCCAGGTGGCTCTGCTGTAAGCGATCCACCCAAGGGCTCTCAGGCTACATGAGCTTAACTGGTTTCAGGGGACCAGGCTTCATGCACTTGGCTGTGGTAGTGTTTCTGTTACCAGCCACAAAGATCCACATGGTATTTGGAAGAGCAAGAGCAGGCCTCTCATAGACAGTTTTCTAAATCTGGCCTTTTGGCACCAGGCATGGCTCAAGCCACCCCCTCCAACCATCACAGAGAGAATCTCAGGGCTGGAAGGGCTCTTGAAGGTCCTCTGATAATTCCATCTGATGTTAAAATGCCCACAAAACACAAAAGCAATCTGAATGTTGAAAAGTCAAGTACAGGTAGAGATGGGGATAGAACCCTCTACACTCTTATCCCCGCTGCCTACTGGCAAAGATGTTAGCATGACAGATAGCAATGTAAGTGGCTATGGAGTGTTATTGGAAAGAGAGACTGCTTCCCAGGTTCAAGAGTAAGAGGAGGAATTGGACACAACCATAGAGCCTCAAGAGGTTGCCTACATGTTCTGACACCTACAGGATGGGAATGTCAACGAAGAAACTCAGAAATGTGTACAATAGAGTATTGTTTAAAACGAAATGAAACCAGATCAATAACACAGCTATCAGAGGGTGATGGCAAACATATTGAGTATTTTATCTCTCATGTGGCCACAATCTCACTTTTTTTTTGTACTGGGGATTGAACCCAGGGGCATTCTACCGTAAAGCTACACCCTCATTCTCTTTTTAAATTGTTTTATTTGAAAGAGGGTCTTGCTAAGTTACTGAGGCTGGTTTCCAACCTGTCATCCTCCTGTCTCAGCCTCTCAAGTACTGGGATTGCAGACATGCACATTTTTAAGCACCTACTGGAGCTTTCAAAGTTCATTCCACATCTGTTCCCCACTTGCTTCTCATAGCTGCCCCTGGAGATGAGCTGGAGGAGGGGATGCAGGCCTGAAGCAGGAGAGGTGATGCCCTGGTCCCCCAGCCAGCTGAAGGCAGGGCCAGACCAGGGACCTGGCCTCTAATGGGAAGCCTCCCTCTTTTAGGGAAACTAGAGACCCTAATTGGGAGATGTTAGAATGCAGGAGATGGGCATGGGGTTTGGAAGTTTCTGGGCACTGCTCCTTATGCACCCTCACTGGGGTTTCCTTTCAGATCAGCCGGCTGGTGATTGGGCATGACAGCACGGGCATGCACGCAGGCTGGTTCCTGGGCAGTGTCCAGATCCGTGTGCCCCGCCAAGGCAAGCAGTACACCTTCCCCGCCAACCGCTGGCTGGACAAGAACCAGGCTGATGGGCGCCTAGAGGTGGAGCTTTATCCCAGCGAGGTCATGGAGATCCAGAAATGTAGGAAGAGGCCCAGCAGGACCATCACCATTGTTTCCCCTGTGTGGTGGGGCTGGGGGAAGGAGGGACCATGGGGCAACTGAGTCTTGTCTCCAAGTGGCAGGGAGAGGGGGTCCTGTTGGGAGATAATGGGGCCTTCCAATGCCTCTGGTACCGTGGTTCTGGGAGGCAAAAGGGCTCATTTTATGGATGAGGAAACTGGGAGTGGAACTTTTTTTTCTGGGATAAAGGCAGCAAATGATATTATTCAGAAATGCAAATTCTCAACCCTGTGGAGAGGAGTTTGACGCACAGTCCATGTGTTCCCCTGGGAAGACTGGCTCGGGAGATAGAACTTTTCATTCAGTTGTTCAGTAAGTGTCTACTGAGATTTCTCTGTGCTAGCCCTGCTCTGGGCTCTGTGGAGGCAGCCATGAGCAAAACAGACAAAACTCTTGCCCCCTTAGGCTTTACATCTCAACAGGTGACAAAAAATAGAAAAGATAATGCCAAGTAAGAGCTCGGAAGAAAATGAGGCAAGGTGAGCGGTTAGCAGTGGTGTGGGTGGTGGAGCTTCTTGGACAGGGGGTGGCTTTTATGGGGAGTTGAAGTTTGAGGAGACCTAGCCCCACTGCATATCATGTGAACCACACAGCAGGGCAGGTCAGAGACTTGTGAGATTATCTAGAGGGTGGGGAAGACAATGGGACCATGGTGGGCAAGAGAATGTCCCCTCCCTCACCTCTGCATGCCCACATCCATTCTGCCCACGGCTCATACCCATAGGAAGATTGGAAAAGGAACCCCATCCTGAGTTGGCTCTCCCTCTTCCAGGACTCTTCATATCTTTTCACGTGTGCATTTCATCTCTCCAGCCTACCCAGAAATTCCTCAAAAGCGATATCATGTACATACATTTTGCAATGGTACCTACTGGTGTGAGAATCGGTTCCTTCCCTATTTTACAAATTAACACTTGAATTCTAACAGAGCGGTCCAGGTGCTAAGAAGATAAAGCAGGACCAGGGATGTAGTTCAGAAGTAGTGTGCAAGGACCTGGTTTCAATGCTCAGTACCACACACACAAAAAAAGCAATATTTTCTTTCCTTTTCATCCTACCTCATCCCCCTTATTATTTAGAGTAGCAACTTTAATTACTTTAGCTTATTCCTCTGAAATTTAGCTCCAAACATTTTAATAATATGCTTATTCATTTTTTATTTTTCTATTTTAAATAATAGGACATTATCTATTCATGTTCTATTGTGGAAGTGGAGGATTTAGCTCTTTCAACACACACACACACACACACACACACAACACACACACATACACACACACATATTTGTACACACAGGGCGCACCAGCTGGTATCTTAAGTCCTTATTCTTGATGCCATGGACACACGTGGTGTGATGGATGACTGGACAGTGGAGTCCCATTGCTTAGGGTTGCCATTTCCACCATCTACTCAATTCCTCTAAGCCTTGGTTTATCCATTTGCACAATAGGGATGATTGTCCTTCCTCATGGTGTTGGGGAGCAAGTTATAGAAGATAGTGCCATGAAGCACCAGGCACATGGGACAGGCTCAGAAAATGTTTGTTGTGTCACTATCATTGTTTTATTATTACTGAATGTCCCATTTCTCCCTCATGTGCCCACCCAGTGGTCCACTACGAGGTTGACGTTTGGACAGGGGACCTGGGAGGTGCAGGCACCACCTCCCGAGTCTACGTGCAGATCTATGGCGAAGAAGGCAAGACTGAAGTGCTCTTCCTCTCCAGCCGCTCCAAAGTTTTCGAGCGGGCATCAAAGGACACGTTCCAGGTATGTGGGGGTGAGAGGGTGCCAACAGAGGTCCCAATGGACACCAGGATGAGTCCATGGGTGTTGTTATTTCATCAGTCAACACCCACCCAAGAACGGGCTGCCTCCCTCCAACTGAGTGGGAAACACTGCCCACAGCACAGGTTGGACTGGGATTCTCTTGGATTCCTGGAGGGTTCCTGGGAGCAGCAGAGCAGGGTGTAGAGTTTTGAACTGGGAGTAAGAAGACCTGGATTCTTGGCCAAGTTCACTCTTGTGAACTTGAACAGAAACCCCTCTCTCTGGACCTGAGTTTTGGGGCTATAATGAAGGGATCAGGCTGGATCAAGGGTTCTCATCCCCAGCCCCATGTGTGAGTCACCTGGGGAACATTAAGAAAAAGTGCTGCCTAGTCCACACCCCAGACCAGTCAAGTCAGAGACTCTGGAGGTAGGATGTGTTTTCTGGGATATCTTACTTTTAAAAGGTTCTACTAGTGATTCTGCCAATTCTGAGAACCCCTGGAGTGGATGATTCTCATTTAACCAAAAATGGCACTAGGGCTGGGTCCCTCCACTTCCCCCCAGCCTGAAGCCTCTGACTGTAGCTCTCTCAGGCCTCGTGCCAGGGCCATCTTCTCAGATAGGACCCCTGGGAGATGGGGAGTTGCGTGCCATGTTCTGAGCACCCTGGGCCTCCTTCTTCTCTTCCCTTTGAAAATCTTTATGTAGAAGGAAAAAAGATGTGAATGTGAGCACGCTGTTAGCAGCACAGGATGCAAGGGAGGTGCCCCTCGAGGGACACATGGATATTTTATCTGGGACCCAGGAGCATGTGTGTGCGTGTGTGTGCATGCATTGCATGCATGTACATTGTGTGTGCATCTCCAGCTATGTACATACAGGAATGTGCCCATGCTGGTGCTTTATGTGTACTCATGTGCCACAGGCACCTTGGCTTTCAGTGAAGCATCCTTACCCACTGCCCAGAGGAGAAGGTTATGACTCAGCTAGGACCAGGCCAGGGTCACAGGTGTCTGAAGTGTTAGAGCCAGAGGGGCTTCATTGAGTCAAATGCCCCCATACACTGCTGAGGAGGCCAAGGCCCAAGTATTTGACCTCCCTGGGCTTCATCTTCCTTATCAGTTAAAACACAGCGTTGCAATGCCTGCCTGGTTGGCTTCATAGTCACTGTAACAATCAAAAGAGTAAATGTCAGAGAATGCAGGTAGGAAACTGGCCAGTTATGGAGATGTGGCTAAATGGGCATCTTCTGGGACCACCTGGCTGGGTGCGATGGATCCAGGCATGGCTGGGAGGGCAGGCCTCCTTACAGGGGTGGCCGCAAGGGTGCCATGACTCAGGAAATGCTGGAGAAAAAGAGCTAATGTGCTGAAGAAATGACTTACAAGGCCCAGCACCCATCTTCTAAGTAGCTGAGGATAAATTCTGCTCTCCCTGGGTTTTGGGCTCCATATCGGCTGGTAGTTTTCTCACAAAGATGGTTTTGTCCCATTGAGAGTTCATGAAGAGGAAGTCAGAGGACCTGCATTCTCCTCTAGGTCTGGAATCAAACTGTGGGACACTGAGTAACTGTGGGATAGCCCTGGGCCTCAGTTTCCCCTGGCACTCAAGTAGGATAACTGGTGGGACCAGGATTTGAGAAGAGTCAAATGCTCAGACAGGGGCTTATCAGCATCAGGGTGCTTAAGAGGAGCCTGACTAGCAGGAACCCCATGTGAGCCTCCCTTTGAGGTCTGCAGGGACTTCATCTCGATGTAGGTCCTTCCGGAGAGCATGTGCTTAGGACAGAGTGACAGTGCTATCTGAGGCTGAGGACTCCGTCCACACTGAGCCAGTGTGTGCTGTGCCCAATGGGAAGAGACAGATGATGGCCCCTGCCCTTAAGGGGCTCACAGTTCTTGAGGATAAAGAGGGCAGGCCAGGACCAGAGCCAAGTTGGGGCCCCTTGAGCTCTTGGGGAAGGGCCAGGCAGGCAAACTGAGGCTGTGTGCTTGGGGCCTCTGGAATATGAGTGAGATTTTTATTTTTGAAAAAAACACTTTTTTTGCTTATTAGCAAAGTTATATATGTTTACTACTGAAAAAAATTGGAAAGAGAACACAGAAAGGCACAAAGTTTAAAAAAAAGTAATAATAAAGCACAGGAATCCGAACAGATTTTAGTTAGGGGTAAAGAGGGAATAAAGCAGGTCAAGCAAGGGAATGCATGAGCAAAGATATGGAAGTAGGACATTATGAATGAGTGGGGTGTGTGTGTGTGTGTGTGTGTGTGTGTGTGTGTGTACATGTTTGTGTGTGTTTGAGAGAAAAATAGAAACAGGGAGACCAGGTTGACCATCAGGGGTTAGAAGGAACTAAGTTTGGGGGTCACTGGGGCCAGGCCAGAAGAACCAGGCCAGGTGTGGTCTGAGAGGGGGAAGCTTCAGAGCGTGGAGGCCCGGGGCCCATGCACCTGGCTTGCACCTGGCTCTATGGGGGTGGCAGGGAGGACATCAGGGGCTGCCCCAGCCACTGCCCTGCACTTTGCACAGCTGGAGGCAGCAGACGTGGGCGAGATCTACAAGATCCGGCTGGGGCACACAGGCGAGGGCTTCGGGCCCAGCTGGTTTGTGGACACGGTGTGGCTACGGCACCTCGTGGTGCGGGAGGTGGAGCTCACGCCCGAGCAGGAGGCCCGGAAGAAGAAGGAGAAGGACAAGCTGCGGCAGCTGCTCAAAAAGGAGAGGCTGAAGGCCAAGCTGCAGAGGAAGAAGAAGAAGAAGAAGAAGAGGAAGGGCAGCGACGAGGAGGAGGAAGAGGGTGAGGAGGAAGAGGAATCCTCGTCGGAGGAGTCCTCATCGGAAGAGGAGGAGGAGGAGGAATCCGAGGAGGAGGAGTCTGAGGAGGAGTTCGGGCCGGGGATGCAGGAGGTGATTGAGCAGTACAAGTTCGAAGCCCACCGTTGGCTGGCCCGGGGCAAGGAGGACAATGAGCTTGTCGTGGAGCTGGTGCCAGCGGGCCGGCCGGGGCCTGAGCGTAAGCCTGAGGAGGGGCCACGAGTCCCCTGAAGGGACCAGGGAGGGGGCAGGGTGACTCAATCTCCTTCACATGACGCCAAATAGGTGGGAACCCATCCTGGTTCCAAAGTAGCTCTCCTGACTGCGTCTGAAAACCACCATGGACAGTTCTGTTTGGGGCTGAGTAACAGTTCTGTTGCTCTCATCCCCAAGCTCTCAGGAGAATCAATGGCTCTGGGAGGAGCTCTGATACAATTTGATATTAAGAAATGTGGGAGACATAGGCAGGAAGGTTGCTGAGGCTAAATGTTGCTCTTGGTTTCGGGAGGAGGGGCAGGTTCAGTACCGGGTTGGTGAAAGCGTATCTGTAGATCAGCCCCGCTCCCAGGATCTGCTTGGATATGAGAGACTGGGCTTCAGATCCACCTCACGACCCTGGTGTCCTCAAAGCTTCATTTTTCTGTGTCTCCAGCCAACACCTATGAGGTCCAGGTGATCACAGGGAATGTGCCCAAGGCCGGCACTGATGCCAATGTCTTCCTGACCATCTACGGTGAGGAGTACGGGGACACGGGTGAGCGGCCCCTGAAGAATTCGGACAAGTCCAACAAGTTTGAGCAGGGGCAGGTAGAGTGAGGGCTCTCTGACCCCTGGGAGTTGGTTGGGACTCAGACATGGGGTGCGGTACCCTTTGATGGTTCCCTCGCCAGCTCTACCCAGCACAGTGTCCACTGTGTGACTAGCAGGGTGCTTCCTTCAATCCAGCCAGGCTTCCTGGCAGTGCCTCTTCTCTAAGTACCAGTGCTTGGTGGTGGGGGATGAGAAAAGAACAGGCAGGTGCTGGTGCACGGAGCCCACAGGCTAGCTGACTCTCAGGAATAACTAGAGAATAGAATCTGGTGGATGCTCAAGCGCTAAGTGCTTGGGCCAGTGCCTAGGGGAAGACATGGCAGGAAGGAGGGACTTAAACCAAGCAGATGAGTATGATGTTGACATATAAAGATGACAGTGAAAGATGTTTGCAGAATCCAGGACTGCATAAGCTAAGATGTGGAGGTGGAAATGTAGAAGACTGAGCTGTGATTGGCACAGTGGTGGATAAGCTTGGATGAGCCCAATGTAGTGTATGGGGGTGGGTGGAGCCTATGAGGGACTTGAAAGACAGGCTGGCAAGGCTAAACTGTATCCCAAGGCAGTGAAAATCCATGAAAGAAATGCACACACCACACACTCTTTCAGGTGTAAAGGGAAAGGCACAAAAAACAGAGCTGTCATTTTTGTCCTTTGAGATTTTATAAAATCCCCTGGCCCCTATCTCATCTTCCTGCTCCTTTTTCTATCCTCAAACCAGGTTCTTTCATCAATGCAGAGGAAGAAAAATAATAAACCAAGTTCATTAAAACCTTCTGGGCTCATCACTTGATTTATTTCAGGAGCACCTTGTGTTTTCTTTCAAATACTCCCTCTCATGGCATGAGGATCAGGGTTTATTTCTGCATTTCAGTGCTCTGCTTGAAAAATTATAGTTTCTATAGTCCTGGATTGAGGGGAAATTGCTATAAAAGACAAAACTGGTACAATCGGTGAACTTTGAATATAGACTATATATTAGATTATAAGTCACATGTTGCACAACATTTCAGTCAATGACAAATGGCATATATGAAGGGATCCCATCAGATTATATCATCTAACGACATCATGGACATCTTAGTTTGTGTAAGTATACTCTGTGATGTTTACATAATAACAAAAATCACCTAGTGATATTTCTTAAAAGATATTCCCATCATTAAGTGACACATGACGGTACTGTATTGATGTTAAGTGTCCTGAATTTGATAATTGCACTGTGACTATATGAGAATGTCCTTGTTCTTAGGAAATCCATGCTGAAGTATTTAGAGGTGGAGGATCAGTGTATCTGCCATTTACTTTCAACTGGTTCAGAAAAAAATGTATAGAGAGAAAAAGCAAGCAAGAGAGAGAAGAGATAGAGTAATACAGTGAATGTTGCACCTAAGTGCAGAATCTAAATGCAGGTGTGCATACTTCCATTTTACTATTTCTGCAAGTTTTGTGAAGATTTGAAATATTTTTATAAAAAAGAGTAAAAAATGTATAGTTCAGAAGACTCCATTCACTTACGGGGTCATAATGTCGTCTGATTTCCACAGTGCATATGGTGGCCCACATACACGTGTGTGGTTCTCGTTCCATCTTCCCACCTAAATGGTGAGCAACTCCAAGTCTTCTGTTTCTGCCAATTTGCACAGGACTGGCTCATAGAAGTTGCTTAATAAAAATTGGAGGTTGGGGGAGATAATTCACATGTGCACACATAAGCATGGAGTCTCAATGTACCCCCTACCCTGCCACACACACCATAAATACAGACATCCAGCCGACCTGTCTTCTCTGTGTGTGTTTCTCTTATGACCACCCTCACCTTCTCCCTACTCCCTCCACCTTCTTAGACACTGTGAGAGTAAGAAGATGCCTTGGCAGGCGCTGGTTTAAAAAACAATAGGCAGAACAAACACCAGACTAGAGTCAGGTCTTCCATTGCCTCACCCCTGAATGCTTTGGGTCTTATTGTCCACCTCTGGGTGCTCCAGTCCCTGGGAGGGTGCAGCTGATGGTAAGGTGGGGACAGGATGAGACTCACCTTCCGAGTGCTTCTCTGGCCCTTCCTAGACAGACACCTTCACCATCTACGCCATTGACCTGGGGGCTCTGACCAAGATTCGGATTCGCCATGACAACACAGGCAACAGACCAGGCTGGTTTCTGGACAGAATAGACATCACTGACATGAACAATGAGACCACGTGAGCAGGGCTGGAGGGGAGGAAGGGGAGGCTATCCTTGCCACTGAGTTCTGAGAGAGGACTGAGGGAGGGCTGGGTGGCAACTGAGGTGAGGTGGGCTGGCTCTGATGTCTGTCATTGCTTCCAGGGTGGGTTTGGCCCATGTCACACACTGGGGGGGGGCATTGCCTGCTTCCATCCTTCTCACTGGGAAGCCCCTGGAGCTTCTCGCTCTGTCAGATGGCAGTCTGGTAGAGCATCCACTCCAGTCGCTCTTACGCATCAATTATTTTATTTCATTTTAATACTTTTATTGGTGCATTATAGTCTCACATCATAATGTAGTTCATAATGATAGTGACATACATGCACACAGCACTTGGTGGGCTTTACCCTGGCTTTCTCCACATCTCCTCTTCCCCATACAGGGCATTGAGATTGACATTGGTATTCTCGCATATGTACATAATAGCAATGCAAGTGACTCCTTCATTGATCCTCCCTTTCCACCTCCTACTTCCTCTAGACCACCTCCCTGGCTCCACTAGAGTTTCTCCCCCATTATCTGAAGTCCCTCTGGTATCCTGCTAGCATCCACATATGAGAGAAAACATATGACCCTTCACTTTCTGTGACTGTCTAATCTCACTTGCCATAATGTTCTCCAGGTCTAGCCATTTTACTGCAAATGACATTATTTTGTTCTTCTTTATTGCTGAGTAGAATTCCATTGTGTGTATATTGTATAATTTTGTAATCCACCTAGGTTGGAAACCTAGGTTAGTTCCACAATTTGGCTATTGTGAATTGTGCTGCTATGAACATAGACATGCATATATTACTGTAATTCTCTGATTTCAGTTCCTTTTGAAAGATACCCAGGAGTGGTATAGTTGGATCATATGGAGGATCCATTTTCAGTTTTCTGAGGAATCTCCACACTGATCTCCATAGTGGCTGCACTAATTTGTAATCCCACCAGCAGTGTAGAAGAGTTCCAATTTCCCCACATCCTCTCCAGCATTTATTGTGTTTTGACTTCTTGATGTTTGCCATTCTGACGGGTTAGATGGAATCTCAGTGTAGTTTTGATTTGCATCTCCCTGACTGCTAATGAAGTTGAACATTTTTTCATGTGCTTATTGGCCATTTGTATCTCTTCTTTTGTGAAGTGTCTATTTAGTTCAATCCTACGCATCAATTCTGAGAGGTCAGATTTCAATCCCTACCAGACTTCCACTGGCCCTGTCTTCTCTATGTCCAGGCTTAGCTCAGCCAGAAGACTCTCCATGGAGAAAGCAATTGCGGGCACCTGGTTTTAGTGTTCTAGGCCAGGGATCAGCCACCTTTTTTTCTGTAAAGGCAGAATAGACAATAGTTCCAGCTTTGCAGGCCCTTTGGTCTCTGCAGAGATAGCTCTGCTGGGAGAGCACAAAAGCAGCTATAGATGGTGCCTAAATGGGTGGGTGTGGCTGTGTTCCAATAAAACTTTATCTGTGGACACTGAAATTTGAATTTGAATGTAATTTTCTCATGTTACAACATATTATCCTTCTTTTGGCTTTCCCCCCCAATTATTTAAAAATCAAAAATTGATGCTTAGTTCCTGGGATGTACATCAGCAGGTGGTGGGCCAGATTTGGCCCCTGCTGGAGACTCATAGCCACTGCCTGAGCTGGGTTGGGTGAAGGAGCCCCAGGGAGGTAAAGTTCCACCCCAGAGCCAACTGGTGCCAGAGCAGGACCTGAACTCCAGACCATCAGTGTGGAATCTGGTGTTTCCACCATTAGGCCATATTGCCTCTTGGGTGAAGTGACCCAGGGGCAAGAGAGATGAAAGAAGGTACCTCTATGTGGAGTGGAGTGGGGCAGAGGAAAGAATACAAGCTCCTGCATGGCTTTGCCAGTACCTGAAATTTAGTGGGCACCCAACAAATAAATATTAGTTGAGTTAAATCAATTTCTTGGCCTGCAGCTGTCTCTTAGAGTATGCTCTCTTGTTGGGCTTCCTCTGTGCAAGGCAGGGGGTGATAAGGCCCCCCAATCTCCTACCCCACCCTGTCCTGCCATCCCAAGGGGTTACAAAACATAGCTCATAGATGGCCCAGTGTTATGGTTGAGGTCATTGTGATGTCACCTAAGGGCTGTGAGACAACCCCATGGCTGGGAACCAGAGTCTTGGCCTCTGTCAAAAACTCACCCTGGACAAGTCACTTCATCTCTGGATACTGTTTCCTCTTCTAATAAATGGGCTTAGTGGTGCCAGGCCAGCTTACTTCTCAAGATGTTCTGAAAATCTAAGGCATTTCAGCTGGAAAGGGATAAAGTGCTGCCGAAACACAAGGCTAGAGACAAACAGCATCCGCTGCTTTCCCTCACAGCTCCACCACGGTTATTCTGTTCCATTTATTTGACATTTCTGGTCCAGCCCAACAATTTAAAAATTATTGTAGCTTTATAATCTCTTTTAATATATGTCATTACTTGTCCTTTTTCATCATTCTTTAAAAGTATTAGCTATTCTTACCTTTTTCAAATCAAGACGTTAAGTGATTTGTAAAAAAAAAAAACAGAATCCTGTTGGAATTTTGATTGTTCTGCATGGAGAATATGTGTGGAGAAGTGCATATTTAGATTATTAAGTGCTCCCCCCAGGTCCATTTTCCCACTTACTCAACTGTTCCTTTATGTACCTCATACTGCTTTATAATTGCCTACATATAGCTGCTACCTGTTCTTGTTAAGTGTATGCCCAGGTATATTATATTTTTATCACTCTTATAAATGAAATCTTCCCATTACTCTTCTTTTGCCTGTTCTTTCCCTTTTCCTTACTTCCTCTACTCTTCCCTTCCTCACTTTCCTCCCCATCCTTTTCTGTGGGTGTCACTAGCTTTTACATTTTTATTAAGAAGCCCTCTCTAGTAAGGACTCTGTGACAAGCCTTCCACGATCTCCACACCAAGAGCAATTTGGAGCAAAGCCTGCTTTGGGAGGTAGATATGAAATTACAGAATTCCAGAGGGAACAGAACCCCCCCCCTCTTAGAGAGACACCGCCTTCCCCAACAGTGCCCAAGGCCTTCCCCAGCCTTTACAGCTCAGGAAGGAGGACTTTGCAGCTGAAAGGATTAGAGGACACTGACTTCATCCCTCAACTGCCCAGGACCAAGATGGCAGCCTCCAGGCACACTGAACATCCTCAACCCCTCCCTCCTCACACACCCCATGCTCAGTCCATCAGCAGAACTTGTTGGCCCTTTTTTCCAGAGAGCTTAAGTCTGATCCCATCCCATCTCTACCACCCCCTTTCATCTGGTCAAAGCCTCCTGACTGGTTCACTCTGGCCCTCCTACTGTCTGCAGCAGCCCAGTGACCAGGATCCTGTCACTCTTCAGAGCCTTGCTCCAGAGGAAGAGCCAAGGCACTTCTAGTGGCCCGCTCCATGTTCCTGCCTGTCTCTGTGTCCTGGTCCCAGACCCACCCCTACCCATCAGACTTGATCCCACCTTGAGGCCTCTGCATTTGCTGTCTCTGCTCCCTGGTGTTCCCTTCCCCCAAGGCTCACTCTTATAATTTTTTTTTTTTTTTAGTACTGGGGTTTGCACCCAGAGGCATTCTATCTCTAAGCCACACCCCAAGCCCTATTTTATTTTTCATTTTGAAACAGGGTCTCACTAAGTTGATGAGGGTCTAGCTAAATTACTGAGGTGAGCCGTGAACCTGCAATCCTCTTATCTCAGCCTCCCAAGTACTGGGATTACAGGTGTGCACCTCTGCTCCTGGTTTCACTCTCATAGTTTTTAAGGCAGGTCTCTGCCTGGTGTTACCTTCTCAGTGGGGCCTGGCATGCTCCCTCCCCCATTTCTTCTTTGTTCACTTTTCTCCATGTCCCTTGTCATCTGACCTGCAGAGGACCTGGCTCCTCTCCCTGCAGTAGGATCTGTAAGTGACCTCATCTCTGTGTTCACTACTATGTCATCCCCAGGACCTAGATCAGTGCCTGGCAGAGGAGGGGCACAAATCCAAAGCTATTGAGTTCCTGACCCATGCTCACCCCATTACCAGCATCACCAGTTCACTTATACTTGATGTTGGTCCCACCTTTAGCTCATACATGGAAGTGGGAAACCTATGCAAAACTATTTACGTTTTACAATACTCAACTTTGCAATCTCCACATTCAATTTTTACTTTCAAGAGCGATTTTTTAGTGCTTACAGCTCCTCATTCGATGCTCAGTTTAAACCCCCCTACTCACTCCGACACTGGCTTTTTCCTTCCCTTGCCCTTGTCTAAGCAATATGGTTTCTGCATCTGACTCAGAACTTCCATATGCCTCTCTTCTTTGTTGCTTAAAAGTCCCAGCCTGCTCCCTCCCTTGGGCCCAGATCTCTGCTTAGTGAGATTTATTCCTGTGGGAGGATGGACAGGGGTCAGCAGGCCTGGTCTCCTCTAGGCTCCACTGTGCGTGTTGAGCCTGGGGGAAGGAGGCGGAAGGTCCAGCTCAGTCGCAGGCCCTGCTATGGCTCTTGTTCTGACTGTCCTAGGAGCAGCTCTGAGAGAGAGGATGTGCTGTTGGTGCTGCAGTTTTGAGCCTGCCAAGGGCCTTCAAATGCCTGATACAGGTGTCTCAGGGACATTGGAGCTCTTGCTCTATGGATGCCGCATGCACCCACTCCTGGTGCGTGTGGGAGGCTTGTGCCTCTGCTTCTCTTTCTTTCTGACTTTTCTCTCTCTCTCTCCCCAGTTAACCTCCCTGGCTCTTTCTTTGTGTGTCCCTCCCTCTGTCCTTGTCCCCAGCTGACTCCCCACTCTCATTGTCCCTGCCTCTACCCCGATTCCACCCCTTCCTTTGTCTCTGTCTCTCTCCCTTAATTGGCCATGATTTAGAACTATACCCTGTTATTCATCAGTTATTTGATTGAATAAAATTTTAACTTTCCCATTCATACACTTAAAGGCTGAGAAGCAGAACAGTATGCATTTTACACTGAGACACTAATTTTTTATATTATTTTTTATTTGTGGTACTGGAGACAGAACCCCGGCCTTCTGCTAATACTCTACCACTGAGCTACATCTCAACCCTGGAACATTAATTAATGGTCACTTAACTTCTCTCACCCTAGGCTGAACTACTCCTGACCTTTAAATCCATGTCCATCGATATAAAATTGCCCCTCCCTACCATCCGAGGTCATGCTTTCTGCTCTGGCTCTGCTCCTCTAGCATGTTAACACTCAGAACTTCTGAGGACTGTAGGAGAACATGGGGCCTAGGAAGAGGTGAGACCCTTGGAGTATACTGCACCCCAAGATGTGGACTAGTCCCCCAATGGCCCTTATGCATCACATCAGGGCAAGGGGAGGAAGAGGCACAAATGGGATGCAGCGCCCCACCTTAGAAATGGGCTAGGATCTCTGACCCTTTGAGTTGTTCTGGAGCTCAGGAACCAGAAGGGAACTACCCAGCCCATGGCCCCAGAGAGCCCAGAAAGAAAGGGAAGGAAAAGAATAATAATAGCAACAGCGAAAGCAGTAGCGAATTCTTACTAAGAACCTAGGATTTAGTTTAAGTATGTCCCAAATATCGGATATGATATACACGAAAACATTCATTGCTTTTCTAAAATCCAAATGTAGCTGGGAGCCCTGTAGTTCTATTGGCTAAATCTGACAACCCTACCATAGGGAGGTCAAGGGATTTGCTCAAGGCCGCACAGCAATTAGTGGAAGAGCCAGGATTTAGATGGGGTGCAGGGCTTGTCTCTTATCTTCCTTCTGTCCAGGCCCCTCTCCAGTGAAGCTGAAAGGAGGAGTGTGGGAATTCCCTTCCCTAGAGGGCCAGCTGTCACTGGGCCACCTCCTTAGTCACACTTTTTGTAACCTCCTAGAGCACAATTGGTTCATCCCATCAGAATCCATTCACTGAACAAATGTGTGGAGCACCTGCTGTGTGCAACACTCTGCTAAAGTAGCTCTGGCTGATAGGTTAATTCCAGAAAGGCTTGGAACAGTTCCCATAAGCCTTCTAGATCCATCTAATATGGCTCTGATTGAGGGTCTACTATACTCCAGGCATGTGACTCTGCCATCTTCAATAGGGTGTCTGGAGATAACTCTCCATGTTTGTTCTCTACACCAGGCAAGTGACTCATGGGGTAATTCTCAGGTTGGAGGACAATGATGGGAGGACAGATCAAGAGGAACATGGGCTGATGGGAGGGGAATACTGTGGAGGGCAGATTGGGGAAAGCTTGGGCCCCATGAAGTACCCCTCATTCTCAAACCACAACCACTCCTGCACGAGGTCCTTCCAAGGGACATTCCCGACCTTCCCTCCTCACCCTGCAGGTACTACTTCCCATGCCAACGCTGGCTAGCAGTGGAGGAAGATGACGGCCAGCTGTCCAGGGAACTGTTGCCAGTGGACGAGTCCTATGTGCTGCCCAGCGAGGATGAGGAGGGTGGGGGACAGGGTGACAATAATCCTCTCGACAACCTGGCCCTGGAGCAAAAAGGTTTCCTCAACTAGAGCTGATTTCTTCCCTCCTGAATCCCTCCTCCTTGCCTCTCCCCCACCCTCAATTTCCATCTTTCCTCCCTCTCCAAGGGCTCTGGGAATCTCCTCCTCTGACAATCTGGCTATACTTCCCCCTCATACCTCCATGACAAGAAAGCAGAGGTCAGGGTGGGAGCGTGTTCCCATGCATCTAGCATAGGGCTCAGTATAAAGTATGGCTTACAGCGCACATGGAGTTATGGTAAGAAATGGGTGGTTGTAGCCAGTTCTGATTCATCTTATGTTCTTCCCTCCATGCACATGATAGGCTCCCAAGGTGTTTGTGTCAAGGGAAACAATGAACAGTAGCCTTCAAGGGTCCTTGTGCTCCCCTCACTGAAACTTGCATCCCTTAACTCCTCCCAGTCCGGAGCAGTCAGACCAGGGCTCCTGACTGGTGAGTCTCGGACTCTCACAGCCATCTCAAATCTCCTCCAGCCATCTTATCAACTCTTGATTGAGAACTTCCTGTGTGACATTATCTCCACCCTCAGGAAGTTTCCAGGTTAAAAGGGACTGCAAAACAATACATATTGCAAGTAAAGTGATTCATGCAACAACCAACGTGATCATAGGAAGGAGCCTGTTACTAATCACAGGGCTCACAGCATAGGGTTGAGAGAGCAGGGGAAGAATTGGAGTGATGGAGCTAGAGGGGCAAATCAAGGCAGCCCCCTAGAGGTGGCTGTCCTTTCCTCCCTTCATGGGATCCCAGAGCAGTCCATAGCTCACTTCTCTACACTCTTCTCCTGGCAGATAAATCGACCACATTCTCGGTAACTGTAAAGACTGGGGACAAGAAGAATGCAGGCACAGATGCCAACGTCTTTATCACACTCTTTGGCACGCAAGACAATACTGGTAAGAAAGCCATGCATGGCCAGGGCTCACCGCACTCCTCCCCATGGAGACTGGTGGAAGCTGAAGTGTCCCAGGATACTTGGTCAAGTATCTGCCTCCTGACAGATCGCAGGCACCCAGCCCCATCCAAGAAAGTCAGTTCCCTTTTTTCCTAAAAATTCTCTTCTCTGTATCAGTGTTCTCCTCCTGTTCTAATGGCAGAGGTAGCCCTTGCCCCAACTTCTCCCCAATATCAACCTGGGAAAAGATGTCACCTCCCGGCCTCCCATGAGATGCAGCCAGTGCCCGGTGGTACTTTTAGTATGAGATGCCCAGGGAGTCTTAGAGTCATTCTGGAACAGGAACTCACAGTTGGCAACCAGTGTTGGAACCATGATCCACTCACACCTGTCCAGCCATTCTGTCCAAGTTTAGAGCAGAGTATCTTCAAGTAGTCATCATGTATTACCTCAAAACTTTATGGGTCCAGGCTCTGTGCCAAGTATTACTGAAGAGCGAATGGGCCTTATCCCAGTCCATGGAATGCTTATATTCTAATACGATGATGTGTTAGTAGAGAGCACAGCTTCAGAGCTTGACTGGTTCAAATTTTCACTCTACCATTTATTAGTTGTGTGGCCTCAGGAAACTCTATGTGCCTCATAGAGTTGTAGGTTTAATGAAATTGAACATGTAAAATATTTGAGTCAAAGTGTCACTTGGTAAACATTAATTATTTAATAGTTTAGATAAAGCAAAAAATGTATGACAAAAGAATTAGGTCATAACTTCTGAATGTATGTGTCTGTGATGGTTTCTGAACCATGGTCAAAAGAGTGGATGGGCCCTAACAACTGCCATTACTTGCCTACTGCTTCCTAGCCACATTCTTTTTTTTTTTTTTTTTTTTGCGGTACCGGGGATTGAACGCAGGGGAGTTCTACCTCCGCGCTACGCCCCCGGCCCTATTTTTTATACTTTTATTTTGAAACCAGGTCTCACGAAGTTGCGGAGGGCCTCACTAAGTAGAGAGAGAGAGAGAGAGACAGGGAGAGAGAGAGATACAGAGAGAGCTGAGGCTGGCCGCGAACCCGGATCCTCCGGTCTCCGCCTCCCAAAGTACTGGGATTACAAGCGTGCGCCACCACGCCCGGCACCCTAGCCACATTCTTGAGCACTCAACAATCATCATTTACTAAGTTCTTACAACAACACTTACAGAGAAGGCACCAGGACCACCTCTTTTTAATGTTCAGGGAAACCAAGTCTCAGAGACATTAAGTAGTTTTCCCATCCATCCAGATGATAAGAGACAGATCCAGGCATTATATCTGTCTGTCTCTTTGTGCACTTAGCCTGTCTGCAATGAGGCTATGAATATCAGAAGACTTTCTATATAATGTGGGATGAGAGCTGGGACTTA
>PVJS01010039.1:0-48951 GCA_004027185.1 Glis glis | reverse complement strand
CCATCATTACCATCATCATCACCACCATCACAATCAACATCAGCATCACCATCAACATCATCACCATCACCACCATCACCTCCATCATCACCACCATCACCATCATTACCATCATCATCATCACCATCGCCATCATTACCATCATCATCACCACCATCACAATCAACATCAGCAGCAGCATCAACATCATCATCACCATCATCAGTAACAGCACCACCATCATAACCATCACCATCACCAGCAGCAGCATTACCATCAACATTGTCATTATCATCATCACCACCATCAAAAGCAATAGCACCAGCACCATCAACATTGCTGGCACCACCATCATCATCATTACTACCATCACCATCATCACCACCACCATCACCACCATCAACAGCAATAGCACCACAGCACCATCAACATCATCACTATCACCACCATCATCTCCATCATCACCGCCATCACCATTATTACCATCATCATCATCACCATCACCATCATTACCATCATCATCACCACCACCATCACCATCATTACCATCATCATCACCACCATCACAATCAACATCACCATCACCATCATCAGTAACAGCACCACCATCATAACCATCACCATCACCAGCAGCAGCATTACCATCAACATCGTCACTATCATCATCACCACCATCAAAAGCAATAGCACCAGCACCATTAACATTGCTGGCACCACCATCATCATCATTACTACCATCATCATCATCACCATCACCATCAGCAGCAATAGCACCATAGCACCATCAACAACAACAACATTAGCACCATCATCAGTATCATCAACACCACCACCACCACCATCACTATCATCTCCATCACCATCATCACCACCATCATCTTCATCACTATCATCACCATCATCCTCTCCATCATCATCACTATCGTCACCATACTACAGAACTATCATCACCATCATCACCCCCATCATCTCCATCATCATCATCACCATACTACCATCATCACCATTACCATCATCCCCATCATTACCACCATCATCATCACCTCCATCATCATCATGACCACCATCAGCACCCTACCATCTTCAGCAGCATCATCACCAACTCCATCATCACCATCATTTGAGTGGCCCTTTGTTCTGCTACATTGTGTAGATGGAGACGGATGGGTTTTGCAAGTGGCAAAGGGATGGGAGTTTGTGTTCTCTTGGCTGTACTCAGTGAATTTGGGGATTGCCAGCAGCAGGAGGAGGAACAGGAAGCGGTACTCAGGCTGTCAGCTGCCACTCACATAGCCCAGGGGTACTGTGGTGAGACCCAGTGGTGACAGGTGTGGCTGGAGCCCAGCCACAGAGAAGGAAGTGGGAAGCAGAGCCAAGAGGGAGGAGGTGGTCAGGAGGGGCTCCCCACGAACAGCCAGCAATCAGGAAAGACCTGAGGAGTGACAGTGCCAACATGACCAGGGCCAGGGTCTCTGCACGAAGCCACTCCTTCATGTGCACCCCTCCCAAGAAGTCCGTGGGGGCCACGGCTACAGGCCCCACACCAGGCCAGCCACAGAGACAACCAAACGGGACCACACTGTCTTACCCCCGATTCTTCTAGTCACTGTTGTCACCCACTGGGCCAGCAGGGTTTGGACAGATGCCTATGGTGGCCACTGTCTGAGTGCCCCAGTTGCTGAGGGGCACACCTGGGGACAGTACCGCCTGAATCACCATGATACAGAGGAGGAAACTGAGTCCAGAGCTATACCCACTCCCAAACTCATCGCAGCTTAGAGCTGTGCTGAGGGAGGGGAACAGAGGGGGGCACACCCTGGCCAGACAGCTGAGCGGTTCAGGTGGACTCCTGCCAGCCCCCTGTCCTCCCTGGCTATGTCACACCCTCCCTTTCCCACCCTGTGTGCACCTGGGGACAGCAGAGAGAAGACCCTACAGGCTGCTCACAGCTGCGGAGTTAACAGGTACCAGGGCCTGCTGCACACACACCAACCCTCCAGCCACCCCAACCCGCTGCCCGGCAGCCAAGCCACACCTCCCACCCAGTGGCCGAGAGGTGGAGTGGTGAGGGGCAACAGTTGCCCCTCCAGGCCTGCTGGAATCCTCATGGGAGGAGAAGAGCCAAGGAAGGGCATGACCAAAGGGATGAGGCCGCTGAGGAGCTGGGAGCCATGATTAGCTGCCGTGTGATGTCCCCCCCACCTTCCTCCCGCACAGCGAAGACTGATAACCCAGGGGCCGCCTTGCACACGCTCGGGCCAGGCGACTGTCAAGTGCCCTGAAAACACAGACTGGAAGGTGATAACAACACTGTTTAAGTGACAGCCCTGCAGCTCAGGCAGTCCACACCAGGCTAGCACTTCATCACGTGAGCTCACGGAAGCGGCACAATGGGGACAGCTGGCCCGCATCCTCCGGAGGGCCCGGCTCAGAGAGGGAGGAGCTGCCCAAGCCCAGAGAAGAGCAGCCAGCCCGGCCCCAGCCCTGCTTTCTGCCCCTGGTGTCCCCACCACAGCTCACCCTCAAGAAGACCACCTCTGGCAGCCAGTGGGGGCGGGCTCGGCAGACATCCAAGGGCCCTAGGAGTCCCAGTAGATGCCCGTGGGGGGGACAGACACCAGCCCAGGAACCTGAAAGAACGCTCACCTCTCCACTGCCAGGCAGGGGTTCCTGGGTGCCTTGGCCCTCCTTCCTGCCTGGCCCCCTGAACTGTCCCCAACCCCTCCGTGCTGCCAGCCCAGGCCTTCGAGGAGGGTGGGCGGGAGGGGAGGAGGGGACTCCTGGAGAAACCTCAACTGCTGCACAGCCAGCGGAGGGCGGGGGCCGAGCCGGCCGACTACTGCCAGGAGTTTCTCTTCAACAGGAAAAGAAATGATTGTTTCATTTTGAGCCATGATGCTCCTGGAGGCACGGAGGCCCCTGCCACCCACCTGCCCGCAGCTCTGTCTGTCGTGGAACCCACAACAGCGCTTTCCGCCGCCCCTCGGGGCTGTTTTTCTAATCTTCATTTGCATCTCTGTGGATTTCAGAACTCACAGCGCTACCTGGCACCCACCCACCTATGGGTGGGTAGTGCCCACCACCATGCCAGGGGCCTCAAGGAATTATGTCGGGGACTTGAGGATGGTCAGGGCAGGGGGGACATTCCCAGGCACACTTCCTAGGGCCCTGGGTGGGGCTGGCATCTCCTGGGGACATCCCCAAGTCCTCCCACAGTCTGCTCAGCATCACCATTTCCAGTCGTGCACACAATGCTAAGTGCCAACAGGGCACAGCTGCCCAGGGCCACGTGGCAGACAGGGCAGGGCTGAGCTGGGGGTCGTGGAGGGTGGGGCACCTGCTGGGCACCCAAGGTGGCAGTCAGGACCCACCACTCACCATAAGCACTGGCCCGTGCCAACCCGGGGGCCTCCTCCCCTTGGCAGGGGGTTGCCCACACCCACATGACTTTCCAGAAGCACCCAAGTTGGGTGCCCGTCATGTGCGGGGGCCTGGCTGGTGGAGCGTCTGCAGACAGGACATGCCTCACCTGTGAGACAGATCGAGAAAGGGACGTGGCCCGCCGCAGTGGGACTTCCCCCGTCACTACCCACAGCGGCACCCTCCCAGTGTCAGACCCACAGTGGTGGCCTGCATGACGGCTCCTCGGGACCTGCACAGAGCGCCACCATGCCCACCCACGGCCATCAGAGGCAACTCCATGGGGGTCAGCCACTCGTCCCCCCTGCCCTGCTCGGCACACTGGCTCGTCGACGCCTGAGTGAGACAAATCACCGGCAGCCCCAGGGCCCCGGGCTGGACTCCGCTGGGGCCCGTGCCGCCAACAGGATTGATTCCCCAGCCGAGCATCCAGTGGCCACTGGTCACCACATATAGGTCTGCATACGCCAGACTATGTCTCCCCTTCGTCTGGGCTCCAGCAAGCCCAGGGGAGGGGAGGGCTCTACCCTGCACCAGGGAGATGGGGCCAGCCTGAGAGGGGACCCTGCCAGGCAAGTGCAGGGCAGGACCTCTCCAACCCACAACTGCCATCCCCACCGCACCAAGGCGGGCCGAAGTCCCTTAGTGAAGGCTCTCATTGTGGCCTTCAGTCTCCCCGCCCCTGCCAACTGGCTCTTACCAGGCTGCTGTGGGCACTGACCCACAGAACTGAGAGTAGACGGTGACAGGCAGCACGGGCGCACTGGAGCCCCTGCCCGGCCCACTAGCAGCCCAGAGCAGCCTCCAGGGAGAGGGGGATGGGGAGACTGACAGGTAGCCTGGATTGCCATGCCCTCCATCCATGCCTGTCCCCAGGATAGCCCGCCAACCCCCCTGTACAGAGAAGCGGTCCAGCTCAGACAAGGGCCTAGTCAGAGCCAAGCTACCACCAGCTCAGCAGCCCCTCTTGGCTGTCACCCCTCCACTGGTCACTTGGCAGGATGGCCACTGTCCACTCTGTCACCACCGGAATCTCCCATGGCTCCCCTTTACCCTACCTGGCCTCCAGCAGCCCGCCTCCTGCGCAATGCCACCTGCTGTCCCTAATCCACTCGGCCTCACCTACTCCACATTCTGATCCTACGAGCAACCCCCGGGGGTGGACACGGCCAGGGTCAACACGGAGGGTCCTGGAGAAATGGCAGTCGCACCGTTTGCTCTTCCGGTATCTGAAAACGGGGTCCACAACATGTGAACAGCATGTGCTTTTGAACCCAGGTAAATGGGGGGGATGGGCTGGAGCCATTCTCAACAGGACCGGTCAGGTGACTGACACCGTCACCAGGCACCCAGGTGACCAAATCTCTGGGGAACTGGAGTTCTTTCAGGAGGCAAGAAGGCCTGGCTGGGGGTGAGGCCTACGCCATAGCCCTGGAGCAAACAGGTCCCACCCCCACCCCAGAAGAGAGGATGCCACGTCGGCCCCTGGCAGGGATGGGTGAGGGTTCCAGAAATGGGCCTGCCAAGGCCTCAAACCCACCCCATTCCCAAACCCCATTCGCAGGCCGTGGGGCGGCTCGGACCAAGCAGAAAACTGCAGAACGAGGTGCCTCCCCTGCCAGGTATCTGGGGAGCCCTCCCCGCCAGGCATCCGGGGAGCCCTCCCCGCCAGGCATCCGGGGAGCCCTCCCCGCCAGGCACCCGGGGAGCCCTTGGGACTGGCCAGGGAACACTCAGCTGTCACCTGGCTCCTCGGGAGAATGTGACAGAGAAAGGACAATGACCTCTGACCTTGTGGGGTCAGAGGTCAGAGACTGCATGCACAACCCCCTCACCTGCCCAGATGCAGGAAGACAACAGCCATGATGAGCCAGGGGAGCCTGGCAGCTCAGAACAGCTGCCACCAACTCCAGGAGCTCAGACCCTGGCCCGCCTGGCCCCCGGGATGCCCTTGCTCAGACCAATGACACAACCCTCCCTACACACTAACACGCTGCTCGGTTGACTTCCCAGAGGAGGAACGCTTAGAAAGATGGAAAAGCGGTAACAAGAAATACCAGACGGCAGGTAGCGGGGCGAGCCTAAAAATCAGACGAAGAGCCAGCAGTCACCGTGCCTGATGTGGCGGAACCCGAGGATGCTGGGAGTGCCCCCATATGTGGCAATGCTCCTGGGCCACCGTGGGGAGATAGGGTGTGCTGCAGGACACTTAACAGTGCCGGCTACCAAATACCACAATGACCCTGCCACACGCACACGGCTGCAACAATCACAACAATCGCCCTGGCACACCCCTGCTAAAGCACACACACAGCCGGGCATGGCGCACACACCTGTAATCCCAGCCACTCAGGAGGCTGAGGCAGGAGGACCACAGGTTTGAGGCTGTTGCTGGTACCTTAGCAACTTAGCGAGACCACGTCTCAAAAAAAGGGGGGGGTGAGGGAGGCTAGGGATGTAGCTCAGTGGCAGAGTGCCCCCGGGTTCTATCCATAGGACTACAAAAATCAAATAATAAAGTAAAACACATACAGGTACGCGCACACACATCGCACACCGTCCTGATGAACCGCCAAACAAAATATTAACACATCCAGTCCCCTGCTTCAGGGACAGAGCAAGGCGTAACACCCAGGTATTTCCTACACAAAGTGACTTATGTGAATCTTAATATTATCACATCAAGAAACAAGCCAGCCTGGAAGATTCTTTCTGCATCCATCTTACAGAGGGGTGCACCACAGTCACGTGCTAAAGAGGCCTGTCATAGTCACCATGTGACGCAGGGACAAAGGCCCTGGGTACAGACCTCGCCCCCAGGGAAGAGTTGCCAGGAGGGATGTGAACTTGGGACCCCGCTGTCACCTCCAAAACATCAATCAGAAACAGCCACAGGCAGAGAGAGCCCTTTGATGCCAAGGGCCGGGCCTTCGAGACACCTTGGGTTCACAGACACAGGTCTGGCAAGCCTTCACCGTCACCCTGGACAGTCAGAGGGAGAAGGGGACTCCCTGGTCACTAGCACGTCAGGGCTGGCCCGGGACAAGTGAGCAGGGAAGGGTACCGTGTGCCCACAGGCACTGGGCTGGCACATGGGAGACGCTTCCAAGGCCAGTGGCCCTGGTCAAGGATAGCCCAACAACCAGGCGCACACAGCCTCTCAGATCTCGCAGACACTGCCCACGCCCTCCCCCCATCGGCATCCATGCCCAAGCACAGGGTGCTGAGGGAGGCGCAGTGCACATTTACAAATTGCAAGGAGTCTTTCAAAATGCCTGGAAAATAAGAGGGTCCCTGCTCACATGCCAGCCATCGGAGTTGAGTCCCTCCTTGAGTTTCCCTGGAACATCGGAAAAGTCGCTTTGCAACTCTGAGCCTCAGTTTCCCCTGCAATATAGTCACAGAAGAGTGTGTCCTTCTGAGGAAATTTGTGAAGATGCATGGGCCCTGGCATACACTACATGCTAAATAAACAGATGACCTCGTCATGAAGATGAGGAGAAAGGCGAGGGGCCGGGCCGGCTTCTACCAGCACCACAGCCACAGTCCACCTCCCTACAGAGGGGCACCAGATACACAGGACTGCCACCAGCCCCCACCCCTGCACAGCAGCCACGGGCAGCTAGAGCCAAGGCCCTGGGGCCGGCCATCCTGAGGCAACTCAGGCCTCCGGCTACTCCCTTGCAGGGGCTCCTGACACCAGGCTCAGGAGGAGGGGGCCGGGTACACCACACCCCTCCAGCTGCACAAGCCCCCACTGCTCCCCCAGCCTCAGGTTCCCTCACCCGTGGAATTCAAGTGAGCCAGACTCCTGGGGCCCCTCACGGAGCCTCCAGGTAAGAGAGCCCCTCCTACCCTAGTCTGGTCCAAGGAAGGGGCCCTCTGTCCCAGACACCCTGGAAAGGTCAGAGGGTCCTGGCCTCAGGCTGTGGGGTCTGGCAGACCCAGGGCAGGCGCTGGCTTGCTACCGTGGGGGAAGCTGCCTGGGCCAGCCTGGGAGGGAGGGCAAGAGCAAGAACGGCCCAAGGCCCCCATCCCGGCCCGAGGGAGTACACACAGCAGCGTGACCAGGAGTTAGAAAGCCATGCTCCACGGAGGGTCCCCTGCGCCTGTCCCAGCACCCCGCCAGACTCCCCTCACCCTGTCCTCTCCCCATGACTCCCCACACTATAGACAAGACCCTCCCAGGCATGCGGCCCCAGTGCCCCCCAAGCCACCTCACCTGGCAGCCACCTGCGGTCCCCTGCCCGCCAGGCCAGGCCCCCTCCTGAGAGGGAGGCGAGAAGGTGCAGTCTCATGGCAAGAGTGGGCGAGAGGTCCCACCACGGGGGCGGCCCCATCAGCCCCCGGCCAGCCGGCTCGGGGTCCCACGGCCTTGGGCGATGCAGAGTGGCGGCGGGTGGGTCAGCAGGAGCCTGGAGGGGAAGGCGCCGAGCAGGGCCGGCCTCTGCGTGGCAGCTGGGCACACACAGGGAGCGAGTGGAGCTGGCGCTGGCCCCAAGACCCAGTTCCCCTTTCCCAGGCCCGCCCGGCCCACCGCCCAGCCCACCGCCCTCACCCAGACACCTGCGACCACAGGCGGCTCCCGATGGCTGAAACCAAGAGCTTCCTGGAAGAGGACGGGGCCCTGGCCTCGTTTCCTCAATCTGAGCCACGGCCCTGCAGCCTTCACACGCGGCAGAGGACACGGGCAGGCCCGAGTTCAAATCCACTCCACCATCAGCCGCTGCCGGAGCAAATCAGATGCCTGGCTGGGCCCAATCCCCACCTGCACGCTGAGTGCGGCACCAGGGCCCAATGCACCTGCACACGGGGGTGCTCCTGGACGCAGCGGGCCTATCCTTGTACTGGCCTGGGGTGGTGGCCCTGGGTCAGCAGCATTAATGGACACCTACGCCCCTGCCCACGTCCACACTATGCCCCCAACCTGCTGTGCAGCGGGCCCAGGACTGAGCGGTGACATCTGCATCCCAGGAGAAAGTCTTGCAGGAGGGACAAGAGGCCAGCCCCAGAGGCCGGAAGTGACCAGGCTGGGGGACGAGGTGGGAGAGGAGTGGACATGCTGGGCCACGCAAGGCCCAAGCTGGGGAGGCCAGGCTGCACAGCCCTGGACAGCCCCCACGTCTGGAGGCCTCCAGCGGGGGCCGCCTCTGCCCGAGGGGGCTTCAGGAAGAAGCAGGGGAAGGAAGGAGGCCTGCAGCTCCCGCTCCCTCCGGCCACACAAGGGGCTCATTCTTCCGGGGCACAGGATGCCTTTTGTGGCCCAGCAGCCAACAGCCAAGCCCAGGGCCAGAGATGGGAGGGGGCATGGGGACGCAGTCATCAGCCCTGCCAGACCCCACGTGGGGTCCTCAGTCCCTGCCCCAGGATCCAAGGGCCATCCCCACTGGGCTGCCCTGCTCAGGCGGCAGGGGCCACAGCACAGGAACCAGACCTCAAGATGGTGCCCGGGGCAGCTAAGCAGCAGACCCTCGCTGCTCGGACCCAGCCCAGCACCCATCCCAGGCAGGGCGCTCCCTGCCTACACCACCAGCACTGGGGACAGACCGCCAAGATGTCACCAGGGCCAGCAGGGAGCTAGAAGTTCCCCGTGGGAGCACCCCCACATGCTCACACCCATCTGAAAGCCGTTCTGCTAGGGGTTGGGGGCCGGGCTGCCCTGGACAGGTGGTAGCACTGCCCTGGCCTGAGCACGTGGGAGGGGCACTGGCCACCACACTGGCTCTGGGTGGCATGCGGGACACAGCAGGCTCCTTTCTTCCTGGAAGGCTCTTACAGAAGAGGGCCAGGGAAGCCTGCCCCTACAGTGGCCCTGCCCGGCCCCTCCTGCAGCCCCGGCTCCCCTGCCCTCCGCTGCTCACACCGCACTGGAAGCCCGCCTATGCGGGGGCCCACGTGGGTCCCTGCTCTCCTGACCTCACTGCCCAGGAAGGCCCACGCTCTGGAACACACGAGGCTTGATTTTACCGCACCCCTCAACTCCATCCTCCACTGCAGGGACCCCAAGTCACGGTCTCTTCCTTCTGCACCCTGGGCCAGCCACATGGGGCAGGTGCCCGGGAACCTCTGCCCTGGCTGTGGTTGGCGGATGGTGAGGCAGGGTATGCTGTGCTCTGCAGGGCTCCGTGTCCCGCTCCAGGGCGGGAGGAGATTTGGCATTTCTGTGCTCTCATTTGGCTTGGGTTCCGTGCCATAGGCAGGTGTTATTTTCATAACAACAACACAAACCCGGAAGCCTGATTTTAGCGAGACCCTGGCAGACCATCCCCAGGCTGTCGCCACCCCCACATGCTGGCTGGGAGCCCTTCTTCACTCCTCTTTCAACCCACCAGCTCCCTGCTCATCTGGTTCAGGCCCAGGACCACACCTGGGCAAGCTCACAGGCAGAAGAGGGCAGGGGCGGCCCTGCCTAGCGTGACAATCCCAGCCTAGCCTGCCCCGTCCTGGCCCGGCCCGGCCCGGCCCGGCAAGAGATTCGTTTTCAGGAGGCGAGCCATGCGAACTCAGCTGTGGCTGGTGGTCAACCATGACCCTCAGATCCTCCCAGCTGCTGAGGACCTGGC
This sequence comes from Glis glis, assembly GCA_004027185.1. Classification (NCBI taxonomy): domain Eukaryota; kingdom Metazoa; phylum Chordata; class Mammalia; order Rodentia; family Gliridae; genus Glis; species Glis glis. The sequence continues at coordinate 38,989 of PVJS01010039.1, read as the reverse complement.
CAGAGAGGCCAGGGAAAAAGCGGGCGGGTCCTGCAGGAGCCTCCTGACCCTTGTCCCATGCACCGGTCCCCTCGCACCCCACACGCCTCAGTGCTGGAAAGTTAACTCCTGCCACCTCAGCATCCAGGGAGTGGAGGCGCTCAGTGTCCCCTTCCACCTGTCTCCCAAGGCTGCACCTGTGCCCCAGGCGCTGTGGGTTCCAAGACTGCGGGGCCACCCTCACAGCCAACACTTCCTCCTGCCTCAACAAGGGCCCGTGCTAGGCCCCGGGCACATCCCCATCCACAGCCAAGCTACGGCCCACCCACACCTCATACCACACAGACCCGAAACAACCCACCCTCCCCTTCCGCCCTGACACGGCTCAAGGAGGAGGAGAAGAATCGCCCAGCCTAGGGGTCAGGGGTGGCAGGGGCTCTCTGGGGCCATTCAACCTGGGCACTCGGTCCCTCCGGGGCCCACCTGTGTGTGCTGACATCTGGGAAGGTCTCTGGCAGGACCCGGTGCTCAGATGCGCCCACCTTGTGCGTGCCTTGTCTCTGTACACACATGAGCCACCTGGCCCGTGAGCTGGGGTCTGGCCAGCCAGGCCCACCTGGGACAGGCCCACCTCAAAGCACTCTCATACCTGCCAAGCACCAAGGTGTGCCAGGGCCGTGCCCAGTACTGGGCAGAACCACAGACAATTGCAGGCAGGGCAGCCTCTGGGCGGGCAGAGCAGCAGGGGATGGCTGCCCAGCAGGTAGCCGGACCAGCTGGGGCCAGCTCTCAGCCATCTCTTCCCAACACACAACCAGGACATCATATAGCAAGCTTGAAGCCTGCCATGGTGGAGGGCTCACACCACAGGAACTGGAAATGCCAAGCCCAGCGCCCACCCCGCCCGAGCCCACCATTACACGTGCGCCTGCACGCCACCACATCCACTTCCCCCATCGTGACTGAAGGTCCCGTCCCTCACCTCTCACACCTGTGAACCCCACAGACCTACTGTTCCAGCAAAGCCCAGGAGTCCATCTGATCCAATGCCCTGCCTCTGGTCTACCACATCAGCCCAGCAAACCCAAGATGGAGGCCTGGGTCATCCCTGAGGATGGACCTCCCTTCCTGGACCTGCAGGCCTGGCCTTTCTCTCCTGCCAGCTGGCCTGGGCCTGCCCAGCACCCAGCTACTGCCCCAGGAGGCCCTGCCGGCCCTGCCCATGCCGCACTGCCCTCCCCAGGCCTCACTCCCCCCCCATCGCGGTGCTTCAGGCTGAGCCTGGGCCTGACCAGAGCCCTCTGCGCCCAGTCAAAAGCAAACCTCAGCTTCCTTCCGCCCAGCAGCAGTGAGAGCCAGAGTACCTACTATGTGGGGCCCAGGACGGACCAGGTGCTGCGGCCCTGCGGAGGACCCAAGGTCAGGGCTAATTCCCAGTGAGGCTGTCCCTCAAGGCCCAGGCCAGGGCAGCTGGAGAAGTCGGGCAGAGCAAGGGAGCCCCTACCGTCTGATCTACCCCACAGTCTCTATCTGCCCTCCTCTCACAGGGGGTCCTGTGGCATCCTGCCCTGCCCAGTCTCTGGTACGTGTGGGTGTGGCCCTCAGTGGCTCTCAGCCCCAGGCCTGGGCCCAAGCATGCACACACACTCTCTCTGGGTCTCCCTGCCAGGGGCCCCTCCTCTAGGAATCCTTCCCCACACTCTCAGTCAGAAGACAGCAGAGCTTCAGTCACAGAGACCCTTCAACGCACTCAGGCCCGGCCCCCATCAGGGCCAGCTGAGATCCGAGTCCTGTGGACCCCAGCCCAAGGGCGGCTACGCACTTCCCACAACCACCCAGCCCACCCCTGCCCCACAGTCCTGACCTGGCCCCAGGCAGGCCCCCCCTCTGCCCCTGCCAGGCCTTGGGCAGCCAGCAACAAGACTTGGCAGGTCCCCCACCGCCGGCCCTGCCGCCCCTACCCCTAGGACCTGCATGACTCATGAGGCCAGCACCAATCACTCCCCTGCCTGGGCTCAATGCCGCAGACAGCCGCCTGGCTTGGCCCACCAGGTGGCAGGTTAGGCATGGGAACTGGGGTGTCCTAAACACCAAGGGGCCAGCCAGTCACTGCAACACCGAGGGGCTGCAAGGGAGGGCCCCCGAGGTAGTGCTCAGGCAGGTGGCCCGGGAAGCACACCCCTGCAGGGCTGGTGTCCCAACCCAGAAGCCCCAGCAACTTCAGAGTTCCACAGCCTTTCTGTCCCCAGGTGAAGCAGCCGGAGGCCAGACCCAGTCCCACCAGCATGCCCATGGGGCTCTAGAGGCAAGAAACCCTCAGGTTCTGGGGCCCCTGCCTCCTCATGTCACGCCTGCAGGTACTGAGTCCAAAAGGCCGAGCTTCCTCCCAGGTCAAAGCTGGCCCACTGCACAGCAAGGGCCTCGGCAGAGCCTTACATCTGCTCAGGCCAAGGTCTGAGGTCCCCCACCTGCAACCGGGGGAGTCCTGCCCACCTCCCAGGAATGAGGGAGACTAGGGACAGGAGGGACAGGCCCTGCCAAGCTGTCAGGGGACCCAGGGGAGCAGCACTTCTCAGGGGGGAGGGAAGGGGAGGGGAGGAGAACCACACCTGGGCTCAAAGCCCAGAGCACCTCTTCCAGAGCCTCGGGCACTGGCCACTGGGGGCAGACCCGGGTGCCCTGCTTCACATGTGGGCAGTGATGCCCAGGTTGCCCCTCAAACTTCCTAGACATGGCCCCGGGCCCCAGGCAGTCATCTCTGGGCAGCTTGCCTCCCTCCCATGGCCTGTCACTGTGCCCTAGTCCTCCCTTATCCACTCACCTCAGCTGGCTAGTTAAAGGGGGGCAGGTCTGGGCCCTGCTTTTGGGGAGCCCCCAGGGCATAGACAGAACTCCAGAGAGGGGGACATCCCTCACCTAGCACCTTTGGAGGGGGTGGGTCTAAAGGAGGGAAAAAGGCAAGGGAGTGGGAGGAACACGGCTAGGCGAGGACAAACGCATCCCACAGGGAACAGCATGCCAGGGTCCTGCTGCGCAGAGGTGTGGCCAGGGCGGGGCCATGTGGCTGGAGGAGGCGACTGAAGCCAGGAGCTGGGCCAGTAAGAAAGTGACCGGTCAGGGCCGCAGCTGCTGACTGACCACAGAGGCAGCAGAGGGAGGCCAAGGGCCCGTGTCCCCACTCAGGACAGAGCAGAGCCTTCCAGGCACAGACAGAGCAGGACGGCCTGGCTAGAGGAAACAAAGCCAGGCTCCCCACTGCAGCCAGCGAGGCCCATGGTGTGCGGGTGCCCAGCTTCCTCAGAAAGCCCAGTTCCAGCTGCCCAGGGCAGTGGCCGGGCCTGGCCAGCACCATGTAGGGTCCCCCGCGTACACACCGTCACTCTGACCGTCCACAAACCTAGCGGCCCACGGTCCTGAGACTGGCTGGAGTGGCGAGGGCCACTAACTCAGCACCTGTGCAAGGCTCCTCCCTGGGGACAGAGGCCAGTTCACTGAGGATGGTGACAGGGCCTGCTCTCTGGGCACCCTGGAGCCTGGTTCTGAGCAAATAAGCCACAAGTGTCCATACTCCTGCGCGGCAGGCCATGGGTCCCCACGGGCCAGGCCACCTCTTCTCTTGCTCCGCCCTCCAGACACAGGAGTGCAACGGGCTCCCTGGGGGGGCAAGAGTTAACTGCACTGGGCAAGAACCCCCGTAGGTGTGGGGCAAGGGCCCGTGGCAGGGCCCGGGCACTTCAGATGACATCAGCCATGAGCCAGCCAAGCTCTCCGACACCGACCCAGCCGACACAGAACGTGTCTCTCCCTGTGACAACAGCACCCAGCCCAGACCAGGACCTGAAGCAGCCCAGGTGCTGGGCACCCAGGAGCTCAGGGCCTCGTCCGCACTCTGCCCCTCCCGGCTATGCCCAGACCCCTGTGGCTGCCAGCTTCCTGCTAGCTCACTCCTGATCCTGGCATGGTCAGTACAAACCCACTCACCACCCTCTCCAGGAGGCCGGCCCAGGGCCCCAGTCGACGCCGAGCTGCACGCTAGGGCTTCAGCCTCCTGCTCAGTCCGGCCCGACACGGGCCCTTCCTCCACAGCTGGATGTCAGCCCCTCGGAGGCTGATGGAGTCGGGGAGCCCTGGCTCAGCACCCCTTCACCTTGCCCAGCTCTGACTGGGAAGGCAGGTCAGGTGCTTGGGGACAGAAGTTGGCCTGAGCAGCAGGGAGAAGAAATCAATTACAACACACACAGAGGCTGAGTAGACATCAGACGCTGGTGTAAATGATGCACATCTCTGGAGGAATCAGGCTGTTCCCCACTCCCCCAAATCCAACACAGAGTGGAGATGGTTCACATGGACTCGTCTCAAAGACTGGGGCCCCAACTCCACCCCGAGGCACTCCGCACCTGGGGACTTGGCCCTGGCACTGACAAAGTCGGGGGTCGGTAGTGCCTGTACTTGAGGCTCCACCCAGAGATGCATAGTAAAGCCCCCGGCCCTCAGGGGTGGAGCCTGGCACCCCCTGGAAAACCCCACTGACGAAAAGCCTCCCGCCCTGACGCGGTGACCACCAAGAGGGGCAGTGCTCAGAGCGCGTGGTGCCACTGGTCCTCACGGCCCACGGCCAGCGACGGCTGGGTGGGCAAGTCAATTGGGCACATTGGTGTGACCATAAAAAAGAGCCAGGCCAAACAAGCAGACGCATCTCACACGCATGGCTGCCGCGGAAGGACCGGACGCCAAAGAGTGGACCGTGGACTTCATTCACGTGGGAACCATGAGGAGACTGCAGAGGTGGGGACAGGTTACCTCGAGGGTTGACAGGGGACCCAAGAGGGCCTTTGGGAGCTGGGATGTTCCAGAACTCACTCAGGGCAAAACCTCACCAAGGTGCACAGGAGAGACGCGTGTGTTTCACTGATAGCCTACTTCTCCAAACACAGCAAGTTCTGATCAGTGCCACCCTGTGGCTGGTGCCCAATGATCAGGGGTCTTCCAACCCGCTAGGCTTCACCCCGAAGGCCTTGGAGGGCCCCCACTTGGCTCCAGCCCTGCCCAGAACCAAGTCAGCCATGCATGGGCCGCCTGCCCCAAGCCTCGTGGCTCCTGGTCGAGGGTGAGGACATACCATCACCCTCTCCTGGAGGGCAGCACAGCGTCATGTCCGAGGGCAGCCAGCACAGCCCCATCACTGCCCCCATGAGCGCTGGGCAGGTGGAAGCAGCAACTCCCAACACTCCCTGATCCCCCAGAAACAGAGAAGGGCTCCGCGACTGGAGCTTCCCCTGGCCGCACAGCTCAGAAGCAGGGAGGTCGGGGCTCCACCCCACTGGTTCCCAACACCTGCGCCTCAGAGGCCAAGCAGCCAGGCAGGGGTCCCTGCTCCCCAACACCAGCCCCTCAAGAGGCCCAGCCCTGAGGCTGCACAGGAGCATGCCTGGGTGGGAGGGCATGGGGGGCCAGGACACCAAGACAGCTCAGCCAGACAAGCACATACCCCCTTGGAAGCCAAGGCCCTCTCTCCCTGCACCCCATCCCCCACCATGAGGCCCCGCAGCCCACCCAGGTCCACACTGGCTCCTCATGTCAGGACCCCTCACTGGTCAAGGGGCCAGGAGGGCCTGTTCCCCAAGCCTCTGCATCTCCAGATGGCAAAAGGCACGTGCCCCACTGCCACTTTCCACCTGTAAGTGGCAGCCAGGGAGGGCGCGGCCAGCATTCTCCATTATCTGAGATGATCAGACCCCGCACTGGGCACTCTACAATACAGACCTCGTTCAGCTCTTTTAAAAACTCGGCAAGCTTCACCTTCTTTTTCAGAAGGGATGAGGAGGCTCAGAGACCCAAGTGTACCCTGCCCAAGGCCACGCAGCTGGCCAGAGGCCGGTCGGATCACGAGCCCAAGGCTGCTGAGCACAAAGTACAGAGGATGGGTGCATGGGGTTCAGGGGAGAAGGAGGGAGGGCTACACAGTGCTGGGGGGGGATACAAGAGGGTAGGAGGGAGAGGGAGAGAGGTGCCAGGGAAGCAGGAGGTACAGGGGAGCCCTGGAGTCACAGCCACAGAACCAGGCCAGGCAGGCCACCCCTGGGCAGCAGGGGGCTAAGGCAGGTCCTGGCAGCAGTCCTGCCCCCAGAGGGATGGAGAGGACGCAGGCAGGACAGTGCAGTGAGGACAGGGCGCACAGCAGGTCCACGGGGCAGGTACACATGGCCGCTTGGGGGTCCAGAAACTCCTAGAACCCCACCCCAGGCAGGACCCCAGGGTGGGCTGGCTGTGACAGCGCAGGCCCCAGACAGAGGGTGCCCACTTATTCGGGGCCCCAAGTCTCCAGAACAGCTCGGGCTCTCCTCTCCAGCAGCAAGAGGGGCCTGGGGATCCCGCACTTCCTCCCCTAGCACCAGCGGGGGCTGCTTCCTACCGAAGACCCCAACTCTCATAGAAACCAGAACTCCGAGTTCCGCTGTTGCTTTACACAGGAATAAGTACCAAGAACTGGCGCTGTCCCTCTGCAGGCGGTGGGACCGCCAGCGGCGGAGCCCGCCGCGCCAGCCAGGTAGCTGGGGCTTGTTTTCTCTCTGGCTTCTATAGCAGAGGTGCAGGGTGGCTGGGCTTGTGGTTTCTTTTGATTCTGGGGGGAGATGAGTCTACAGATCAGCATCCCCAGGCACTACAGACCCTCACACCTTCCAGCCCCTCAGCCGGAACAAGACTGTTTCCAGAACAGCCCCTCAGACCCCTCCCAACCCAAGGAGTCACCCCCTAGCCCCGTGCCTATGGCCAGGATCCCCAGGGTCCCGCTGAGCCTCCCTGTGAAGGAGCCCACTGACCTGGCATCACCAGGAGGTTGGACCAAGCGTGTGACGAATGGGGTTTACTCTGGGCCTGGGGCAGGGCCTACCTGCAGCCCTCTGCCACTGCCCGGACCGAGTTTCCTCAACCTACCCTGGGGTGGTCAACCTCAACCCTGAAAGGGCAGAGGCCCACCCAGGGCGCCTGCCTTCCTCCAGGAGGCTCGCCCATCTCCCAGGCCCAGAGGCCACTCTGGTCTGGAGACAGGAAGGTCTCCCAGGACACCCAGGCAACAGGCCACCCCCAAGCCACCTCCCTGGCTCCGCCCACACCCCACCCCATCCCCTTCATTCCAGGAATGGCTTCCCTGGCCAGTTCCAACCTGCCTCCCTGACAGAAGCTCCTCCAGGAGCTCGCCTGGGCCTCCCAGCAAGGCTGGCCCAGGCCCCCGGAGCGCTCGCTGCCCACACTGCAAACCGCCCGTGACCCGAGGCCTGTGCGATCCTGATGGAGCCACCCTGGCACCCAGGTAAGCCAGGCCTGGCCCAGAGCAGGTGCCAAATAGGGACCTGCTGGAAAGCTGGACAGGGTCAAGGCGGGAGAGCTAGACACAGTCAGGACAGGCTATAGCATCCACCATGGTGGTCTGTAAGAACCAGCCATGCACGACCTCCAGTCCCGAGACCCAGGCTGCAACCGAGACACTGACCCTAAACAGGTGGGACATCCTCTCTGAGCCCTTATTTCCTTCTGCAAAGAGCTGTCAGTAAGAAGGAAGTGGCTGGGGGCAGCCCATCCAGCTCGAAGGCCCCCTTGGCCTCCCGCTGGTCTCCAGGGCAGCTCCTCTGCAGGATCCCTGCTGGGCGGCAGCTCCGGGCCTGTATGGGCCTGCTCTCCTGCAGCTAACATGCTGGACTGGGGAGGGGCAGGAACACCCCAGGGATTCCCTCCAGCCACTTCCCACAGGAGGCTAGGGCCCTGAGGCCAGGACCCTCAGGAAGGCAGCCTGCGGTCTACTCCCCCTCAGGCCAGCCTCCCACAGGCATCGGGCACCACCGCACTGGGGGGTGGACAAGGGGCCTGGAGGCTGGCCTCTGCTGCCCTATTCCCACATTTAATGACACCGGCTGCTAGCCCAGCTCTACCCCAGGCACTGTGGACAGCAGACAAGGGTTCCAGCCCCGGCTTCACTGCCCAGCTGCAGGGGACGTGCCCATGACCCGGCCCCAGTGGTCCGAGGGTCTTCATCCTCAGAAACAGACAGTGCCCCGGGCTGCGGCTCCTGGAAGCTGTGAGGATTGACTAAGACCACAGACAGCCACCCTGCATGCGCCACTCGGAGAGGGCTCACCTTGCACCTGCTTACCCACCAACCCTGGGCGTGGAGCAGGTAGATAAAAGAGATCCAGCCCTGCCAGGGACACCCGTCCACAGTTGGGCAGACAGACAGACAGACAGCCTTCCTTCTCTGATGCTCAAAGGCCATCAGGCGGTGGCAGAGCAGGAAGATGACCTTAAGGAGGGCTTCCTGTAGGAGGTGGCACTTGCCTCCCTCTAGCTACGGCACAGTAAGCTGGGACATCCAAGCCTAGCCCGGGCCCAGGGGACACACACGCCCACCATGAGGATGGCCACCCCCGCACAGCCCCAGGGGGCAGCAGACAGACACTGGGGACCCTGGCACCAGCAGGCAGAAAGACCTGGTCCCAGGCCAGCCCACCTCTCCTGGCCGAGGACTGCAGTAAGGGCCACCAGCGTCCTCCCCGGTGGGTGGCAGCAGGACCTCAGAACCTGGAGCTGCCGTGCAGACCACACAGCAGAGGGCCGGCGGGCATCAGTCACGAGTCCTGGCACAAGGCAGGTGCTGGGTAACTGAGCGCGGCCTTTGTGGCCACCGCACCCTCCCCCTGCTGCTGTCATTCCTAGCTATCTGGAGCCCACATCCTCCTCCCCGGCCTGACCACCAAAACCTCCGCTTACCAGAAAGCTGCTCCCGATGCCCTCCTCCACAGCCTGGCCCTGCGGCCGCCTCGCTGTGCACCTAGGCCCGGCCCCTCGCCCTCTCTGAGCACCTACTTCCTCATCTGTACCACACTGGTCTCCAGGACCCCTCCCAGTCGACAAGCAGGGGACAGACGCCACGGCCTGGCAAGACTTGGCCACAGCGTTCCTAGAAGCCCAGGCCCCGCCCGGCAGGAGACCTGGCCAGGTCACTACAGCACCTGGGCTGGAAGGGTACCCAGTCTTGAGCACTTCTGTACCTCCCCTTCCCCCAGAGGGCTGGAGCCCAGCAGGTCCTCACCAGCTCCACACCCCAACCAGATCAGAGAGCCTGGGCTACTCTCCTGAGGACGCACAGCTTACAAAGGCCAAGTCAGGACTTGCCACAGGGTGTCTACACCATCTCCCCCGACACACACACCTGCTCAACACGATCTGAGGGACAGAATCCCAGAAAGAGCATGGCCATCATGTCCAACACCTGGACACCAGTTCCCCCGCCCATCAGTCATGTGCTCCCAGGAGTCTCTGGCCTCCTCAATATCCACACTGTGAGGCGACAGGCAGGGCACGTGCCTGGGACTCAGTGACAGTCAATGAAGTGTAACCCCATCTTGGCCACCGTCTGTGCCTCACAGGGCAGTCCCACGCACTGGGTCCTTCCGACCGGCTGTGGCCCTACGTCCCGCCATCTCCAGCACTAGGTCGGCCAAGCAAGGGCCCCCGGTCCAGGCTGCCCTCAGGAGGATGCGGGGTGCCAGCGCCCTCGGCCCTGCCCCGGCCTCCCTGACCAGCGGTGCACACCGCCACGCTGCCACACGCCTCACGGGACTCGGCTCTGCCCTTCTTCGCTCACTCCCTCCTGCTCAGAGTCGCAGATCAAAAGCTGGCCTGTAGCCGGGTGTGGTGGCGCACGCTTGTAATCCCAGTACTTGGGAGGTGGAGACCGGAGGATCCGGGTTCGCGGCCAGCCTCAGCTACCTAGTGAGGCCCTCCGCAACTTCGTGAGACCCGGTTTCAAAATAAAGTATAAAAGAAAATAAGGCCAGGGGTGTATCTCAGAGGTAGAATACTCCTGGGTTCATTCCCAGTACCAAAAAAAAAAAGCTGGTCTGTTTCAAAACAAAACAAAAATAAAAAAACAGGGCTGGGGGTATAGCTTGGAGGTAGAATACCTCTGGGCTCAATCCCTAGTACCAAAAAAAAAAGCTGGCTTCCAATCCCACCTCGCTCCTTGCAGTCTCAGTGTCCCTCCACAAAACAGGAGGTCCTGAGGAGCACATGGGCCACGGGGACATGGCCTGCCCTTACAGCACCCCCCGAGCAGGTCCTCAGCAGCGGGGGGGCTCCTCTCCAGGGAGGCCAGCGCAGCAGCCAGGACCCCAAGAGGGAGGCTGGGGCCAGGCGTGGCACCCCGGCGCCTGATGTCGCCCTGTGACGGGCTGGCAGGATGTTGGGAAACCAGCACTTATTTCAACATCGTCCGCCACGTCAGAGACGGGTTTCAACACGCAGCAGCGCCCAGGAAGGACGGCGGCCCACTCGCCTGGCTCCCACCCCACATGAGAAAGATGGCCGGCAGGCACGCGCTCTCGCCTGCCCTGGCCGCCCCCAACCTGGGAGACAGCAGAGGCGAGGGAGGGCCATCCCGAGGGTGTGAAGGCCCCCTAAAGCCTGCTCCTCGCACCCCGGCATCTAGCTGCTGGCCCAGGGAGCAAGACTCCCTGCCGACCCGCCAGGAATCAGGAGAGACCACATTCTGGAAAGAGGCTGAGGCCAGGCCTCCTCTGAGCATTCGGGGAGACGTTCAGCCCTCTGGCTCTCAGGCTGAGGCCGAGCGCCTGTGAGCCAAGGCTGGGGGCCCTAAGCTCCCTGTGTGCACGGTAGCCCGTCCCCAGCTCCCTACAGACCTTCACCAAATCTTACACAAACAACAGCCCAGCTGGGGACAGCCACTGCCACTCAAGGGTACCCCTTGCCCTGGGGGAAAGGTCACCCCCACAATGTGAATCCACATGGCACCCACACCAGACAAGGGAAACTGAGGCCCAGTGAGATAGAGGGACCTTTCTGGGCCACACCTTGGAGGAGTGGAGCTCACCCAACAGGAGGGATGCTTCCAGTCGGGGAGGGTGCAAGGGGGTGCTGGGATGGACTCTGGACACAAATCCCTTGCCGAGTGCTCTCCACCACGCACCCCTGAGCAGGGCTATGTGCCTGCCAGCCCGCCCCCCCCTCCCATGGATCTCCAGCACTAGCGGCCCCCCACCCCATCCTCAGCCTCCCCCAGGCTTCTTGTGTAGGCCCTCCAGCCCTGGCCACCTTCGGGAACAATCCAGCTGGAGGTGTCGGCACGCCCGCTGACCACCACCTCAAGGGACAGCTACAGCAACCCTCCCAGCAGCACTGTCTCCACCACGAGGGCACCCAGGGCCGCCGCGTCTGCCCAGCCACCCGCCCCAGGCCTCCATGGCGCGCCCAGGCTCCGCCACACAGTGGGCTCCAAAGGCGAGTGGGCCTGTCTAGTGCCCCCACCCCCAGCATCCACCATGACACCCAGCTAGTGTGAGGACAGGAAGGGGAGGCCCAGTGTGGACACAGTGGCCAAGGGAGGCAAGAGAGACTAGGAGAGTGAGAGGAGCTGCCCAGCAGGGTCCGCTGTGCCCCAGCAGCAGTGAGGACAGAGCTGGCCCTGCCTCTCAAGCTCCACTGTGCAGCCCAAGGCCACGCTGCAGGCCGGCAGTGGAGTGGGGCTCCACCCTAGGTGTGAGGACATCAAGCCCAGGCCCCCAGTGGCCACTATGAATGCCACCCCACATGCCCTCTGGGCCCCTCTAAGACCTCCCCCAAGGGGACCAACTCCACGGCATCCCAAGGAACCAAGCAAGACCCCCCTGCCCTGGGGCCCACTCCCAGCACCCACTGGGGCCTCCCACCCAGAGAAGAGACCCTGAAAGGCCCGTGTGCCAGAGCAGGGAGCCCTGGGAGCACACAGGGCTGGGCTGCTGGAGCCGGGGCTTGCTGTGCGCTCACATAGATGTCTCTGGCTATAAGGTCACAGATAAAGTGGGCCCTGAGCTAGGAGGAGGGGCGGCCCAGCCCGGCCACTCCCCCACACCTCCGCTTCACTCCGCGACACGGGGCTAGGGCAGGGCGCACGGCAGCTTTGGGGCAGGTGCCCTGCCTGGCCTGACAGGAAAGGGCTTTCCCAAGGTCACGCAGCCAGTGAGCCACCCAGCCGACCAGAACCCAGCCCAGGACGCTCAAACCCAGGGGCCAGCAGAGGCTGGACAGGACAGAGGGACCAGGGCCCTGGGGAGCTCAAGGGAATGGCAGCTGCCCTCACAGGGAGGAGGCCACGGTCTCTCACACCGCAAACTCACGTACACAGACAAACATTCCCACACTCATACACAGGCACACACAAGGACCCCGTGCCGGATTTCTCACTCAAAGCAGGACAGCCAGTTCTCTGGAATCATCTGCCACTGACTTAGGCCACGGTGCTCATCATCTGGACCGCACGGAAGGGAAGCCCCATGGCGGGGCGTCTGGTCCAGGAGGGAAACCCCACCAAAACCCAGGGATGGCCACAGCAGGGCGGCCACCTCTTCCTGGAAGGGGACCTCAAGCCCACCGAATGGGCCCCTCCTTGTGGGACCTGGTTGTGCCCCTGCTGAGGAGACAGGAACTGTCCCCTAGGGAATGGGCAGGGCCATCCTCCGTAGCTGGGCAATGGCCTCTTCAGGGATGTCAGGAGCTGTAGCACCAGCCACACCAGGCAGGGCAGGAAGTGACCGTGGAGGCTGTGGGCCCAGGCACCCGCCAGGAAGCCCACCTCGCCTTCCCCGACCCCTCAGAAGGCAGAGGGGCTGGAGGGTGGCCGAGGAGACCCCAGGCCCACCAGCTACAGTCTAGGGACCTGGGACCCTGGCCATGCGAGTGGGCGCCTCCAGACAGGGCAGAGTGCTTGTTTAATAGGGTAGGCCTTGTGGGCGGGTGACTCCAGCGAGGCTGACCGGCAGCGCTGTCGGGAGCTCTGGAAACGGTTAGCTTAACAAGCAGCTCTGGGCTCAGCACGAAGCTGCTGTGGAGCCAGGCGGGAGACAGGCAGCATGCCTGCGTGGGAGAGGAAGCCAGAGAAGGAAGGAGGCTGCCGCCCGGCACCGCCCCCCACAGCTCCCTGAGAGGGACGGCTGCAGGTGGGAGGAGGTCCCATGCTTCAGGGAGGGCATGGGCCGAGCTGAGGCCTGGACGGTGGCACACTGCAAAGCCTGGAGGATGAGAAGCCCACCACACCCCCGGGCCAGCCCTGGCAATGGTTCACATCCATCTCCAGGCGGCTGGTTGTCTGTGCCTCAGTTTCCCCATCTATAAAAAGGCATCATGACACTGTAGGACATGGAGTGACTCCTGGCCCGTCATAACTATTAAACAATGGAGGGTACACACACACACACACACACACACACACACACACACACACACACTGGGTGCTTTCAAGAGGGTGGAGACCCATCAGTTCCGCACCAAAACCTGGCTGCTATGAGGATGAAGTCGTCATCAACATGGGTCAGCGGATCCACAGAGACAGAACACAGAGGCGCGGTCTCCAGGGCCCGGCAGGGGTCTGGGGGGACTGCTGGTGGGTCCAGGGTTTCTTTCTGGGATTAATGGAAAAGGTCCAGTCCTAAGATTGGTCGGCTTGGTGGCTGTCCCAGCTCATGAGAATGGTAAAATCCACTGCCTTGCACACCCGACAGTGAATCAAACCTCAGGCAACCAAGCAAGCTGCGCCTGATGCTGGCTGCAAGAGCCCAGGGACCCGAGGTGGCTGATGGGCGACACAGATGCTGAACCACCAACCATCCTCCCACCAGAGCTGAAGTACCCCCGGGGACCAAGCCTGCCCACCGCCCTTCGAAGCTCCGCACTCACGTGGGGAGATGAGCCCCAACTTCTGCATTAACGTTCCGACGCCTGTGTCCCTGAGCGCCTATAACTTTCTGAGGGCTTGGGAGCAGTTTGGGGGTTCCACTTGGCCAACTGCAGCAGGTGGGAAAGGAAGGCATTCCGGGGATAGTTGTTGGGGCCCTTCCCAAGGATGCCGCATTTCTAGGCCCAGCTTCTGGACGCAGGAAGCGCGGCCCAGCAGAGATGGTTTCTCCAGCTCTGCCTGCTCCTCACCAGGCGGCTCAGAGGCTTCCTCTGCCCAGCCCCCCAGGGCCCTGCTGGCCTCATCCTGCTCACCGGGACACGCCTGGGCAGGGGTGGCTGCGGGTGGTGCTGGGGAGGGGGCCCCTTCCGCTCCTGCCAGGAGCCCGCCACCCAGCCACTCTGCCCTGACACCCGAAGTTATGATGTAACGCATTCCAGATGTGCCTGGGGAAGACAGGAGCAGCTGGCGCCCTGCGGAGGAAGCTGAGAGGGCCGATCACATGCGACTCCTGAGCCCCTGCCAAGGCCCGCTGAACCCAGGAGGAGGGGCCGGCCACAGCAGCAGAGGAAGACGCTCCTCCAGCACGGAACGGACCACGCTGAGGATCAGACCACCCGGCAGCACAACCCGGCAGGGACACCTTCCCGAGCCCCGCAGCTGGCAAGGCTGGAGCCTGGGCCCCGGCTTCTCGTCTGTCACCAGGCTGTCACTGAGGCACCGTGAGCTGGCCGGAGACATGCTAAAGAAGTGTCAGCCCTAGCCCCCAGAAAGGGAGGGTGCCGTGCAGGCAGCAGCCAGACCATACGCAACCCCGACAGCTCTGGAAGACACGGGCCCAGGGCCATTCACCTCACTCCCTGACCTGCCGCCTGGGCCTCTGTGCACACTCCCTGCCAGCCAGACCCCCAGCACAGGTCCCCTCCCCCAGAGCAAACATGGGGATGGAGGGGTGGCCTTGGAGAGCTCTCTCTGGCCCATAAGTGTTCCTGTTCCTATCCTGACCTACCCCACTTTGACTCTGCCCAGCCCCTCTGAGCTACACCTGGCCAGGGCTTCCCGCCCACAGTAACAGACCTAAAACTGGTCCCAAGCATCCTCTCCCAGGCCCACTGAGGGACGATCTGAGACCCAGTCCATATACAGGAGCCTCTGGGCGGGGGACAGACCCATCCCTGGCCACTACCCTAGCGCAGCCCCAGCCCGGTCCAGCCTGCAAGAGAAGAGCTGGGGTGGGGGGAGCTTCACTCAGCACCAGGGCCCCCAGTCCACACGCAGGACAGATGTGCAAACTCGCAGGTGAGCCAGGAGCACCGACACCCCACACCCCATCTCGGAATACAACACAAAGCTCTTTCCTCCTGTGCAGCTGTCCCGCCAAGTTCCCCCCCGCCCAGGTGGGGGGCCACGCTCAGCATGCCAGGGCCCAGCAGCACCTGCTAAGCTCACACACCCAGGCACCCGCTGCTCCTCACGGAAACAGCTGGTGGGGCAAGGGGCTGCGGCCCAGGTGCCGAAATCAGGAGCTTTTAGAAGCCCAGTGCTTAGTGGGCCCGCAATCAGCAGCCGGAAGCCAAGAGCTCTCCCCTCCCCTCCCTGCCAGCCCCTGGACTGGAACGTTCCCCACCGAGATCTCGGTCTTTGCTGTGGGAAAGGCCTCAGTGCGGGGGCCGCCTCCTCCCTCGCTTGGACCAGGCACAGCCCTCTCTACCCTGGGTTTCCTCTTGTGGAAGAGGGAGGGAGTTGGGATCCTGATCTCCAGGGTTCACGGTCAGGGTCACGCAGGGCCTGAGAGGCCAGCAGAGCCCTTGCTCCAGCCAACCCTAGGAACCCAGGCAGGGGCCAGACAGAGGCAGGGCTAACTCCCTGAGTACCACGGCTGCCGTGCCCTGCCCCTGCCCAGCCAGGGCCAGCCTATATGGGGTGGAAGGCTGGGGCTGCTCCACCTGAATCCACACCTCCAGCAGAAGGGGCCCAGAGGGTCTGCGGGGCCCGGGGCCAGCCGGGCAGACCAGGGGCCCTGCTGGAACAGGGGCCTGGCCCCTCTGGGCCTCAGTTTCCACAGCAGCACACTGTCCTCTGGGGGCTGTGTAAACATCTGAAGGAACCGTGACGGGTGGCCGCCCAAGAAGCGGCAGCCGTTGTTACTGCTCCGAGATGCCAAGCAAGCCCTTCCTGGGGTCTGTCTCCAAGGATCAGTTGACCCCGTCACACCAGGGTGAGGGTCTGGCTCTCCTCAAACACGCTGGCACCCCACTGCCCACTCAGTGGGTATCTGCCAGCCTCTCTCTCCACCACCCCCCGCCCACAGCTTCTGCATCATTTTCTTAAGTCACAGACCTCACAGTCAAGACACTGAGAACCCCAACGCTAAGTTGATGGGGGGACATCTTAATTCAGCACGGCGGAAGCCCAGGCAAACAGGCAGGAGCACGGGGATGCCTGCGTGGACGGAGGAGGCAAACTCCAAACCCCGCACTAGGTACCGATGGCTTTCTTTTTTGCTTTTTCTTTCTGTTTTTCCTTTGCCAGCTGTGAAGTTCTTGGGTGAGACTCCCCTCCCATAATGCTAAAACAAAGGAAATGTGAAAGTGTGAGAAACCCCAGGTTTCCATAGGGTGGCTTGACTGGCCTTCCAGGACCCTGAGCCCCGCCCTGGCCTGTCTCCAGTGCCCAGGGCAGCTTAGGGCCTCCCCACCAGTATTGCCCCACAGAGCAGGGGACTCAGGCGCTGGCCAGCTCAGCACGCTGCGGGTACAGGTTGTACCCGGGCAGACAGTTGCAGCCACTGTGCCAGTCCCTGTGAAAGCCTGCGCTTAGTCTTGGCACAGTGCAGGCCACGAGCACGCAAGGCCATCCTCGCTACTGCTATGGTCACCTCCTGGAGGACAATGTTGGCCAGCCATCCCCAGGCACACACTGCCCGACAGGCGGGGAACCAGCCGCACAGGTTCATGCGTCCACAGGCAGAGAGCTGTGTTCTCAGACAGGGCCGGCGAGGTATGAAATTAGCTGATGGCATGGATGTCCCTCGCAGCGAAGGAATGGGTAGACAGATGGGCTCAGTGTCCTGGGCTCGCTGCTGGGCGCCCTCAGTATGTGTGGGGGGGAGATCTCTGAAGCCCCCAAGAGCCCTGCTGCCCACCAGGCTGGGAGAAGACAGAGTGCTAAGGTCCCCACCACCCACAGGCCTGTGGCCATCACTAGAGACAGGGCCCCATTAGAGCCCCCGACTGTAGGGAGAGCAGCTCAAGCCAGGAGAGCCACGCCCCCTTGAAGGGGAACCGACTGCCCTGGACTCCCAAGCTTCTTTTCTTTCGAGATGATCTCTCACTATGTTGCCCAGGCTGGCCTTGAACTCATGATTCTCCTAGCTCAGCCTCCCAAGTAGCTGGGATTACACACACATGCCACCTCATCCAGCTTCCCCAAGGTCCCATCTGGAAGACAGGATGAGGGGCAGAGGCGCCAGCTCTGCAGACCCTCCCAGTCACCTCATTAACAACAGAGAGGGTTCACCGGGGCGGAGCCTAGGACGGAGCCCGGGACAACTGCTGATAGTGGCACTTTGGGCAAGGAGCCACAGGGAGATACATCGCCGGCATGGGCTCAGGCATGGGACCTCTGCCAAAAAAGCCCCCCCTTCCTAAGCCCCACCGGCCCAGCCTGGCTGCCGGCCCAGGCATTCACCCCAGCCAGGAGCTGGCCACCGGAAGTGGAGGTGGGAGGGCAGGCTCCTGCAGGCCCAGATAGCAGCATGACTGCAGGCCTGGGAGGCGGTGCAGAGCTGAGGCAGCTCAAGGGGTGGGCTCCCTGCCTGGCTCAGTGCAGACCCTCTGGCCGCCTCAAGCCCGCCACGCAGAGGAGGTGGCCCTGCCGCCATGGAGAGCCTCATTTATGTGCTTCAGGAGTCCCATGAGGCCTGGCCCCTCCTGACCTCTCAAAGCTCACAGATGGACTATGTTGGGGAGAAGGACCTGGGGCAAGCCACAGAGAACATGGAGTTTGTGACACAGAAACACATGGGGGCGCTGCAGAGCCAGGCAGGGCATCTAAGGTGCCCCTGCCACCCCAGGGAGAAGAGGCACAGGTGGATGGGCAGGAGCCCCGGGAGGGGCAGCGAGAGGGCAGGGTGGCCCTGCAGAGGCTTACGGCAGCTGAAAATCGCCTGTGTGGCCACGGGGAGCCACTGAAGGCTCTAAGCAGAGGAGCTCCTGGCCACGCACAGCCTGAGCAAGCCCCCCTCCCATCTTGACCCACACAGAGGCTGCCAGTGGGCAGAGGCCACCAGCGGGCAGCCCAGACAGCCTGAGACAGCAGAGTCGAGGGCAAGCTCAAGGCTGGGACAGTGAAACCTGCAGCTCCTCCTACCTGCCTGCCGTCCTGTCACACCTGACGCATGCCCGCTCAGGGACAGGCAGTCCCAAGAACATAACAGGGACATCCTGGTTCTGCGGTGCTGCAGGAGACAAAGCACTGCTGCCCCCATTCTACAGACTGACACTAAGGACAGGCAGGAGAGACCAGAAGAAAAACTCAGTCCAAGCTCCTGCTCTGGAACCTTCCACCTCCGCCGGTCACCTGGACAGGCGGCGAGCAGCCCTGGAAACCACAGCCTGCTCCCCACAAGGAACACGTGGAGTCCCTCCGATCTTAATCAGAGCTATTAGGCACTTGTTCAGCAATTAGAGACACAAATTGCAGCACGAACAAGCTCATTACCCACACACGATGGTGAAGACCACTGCCTGCGCCAAGGTCCCTGGCGAAGCACTGGGCGTTCAGTCTCAGAGGCCGCAACACCCCGGCGCCCATGGCCTCACGTCACCTGCATCTTCCCCCACCATGGTTGCTGTCCTGTCCCAGCCAGCCAGGCCATCCGCCAGGCTGTGTCCCAGGGCTGGAGACAAGAACAGCGTCCATTACAACAGGAGCTGGGGTGGGTCCTCTACACAGGCCTCCCAGTGCAGATGTCCCGAGATGTCCCGGGTGCACTGAACAAGGCAGGCCCACTGGGCACACCAGGTCAGGACCCCAGGTGCGACCCAGGGAGCAAGGGGGTCAGTGGAGGACAGTGTGCTCTGCCGCACAGGAAGCCTCATCTCACCCGTTTGAGCCATGAAAACATTAAAACGGATCTCCGAGTTCCTGGCTGAGATCCAGCACAGGACCCGGAGAAAGTTCCAGAATCAGTTAGTTGATGAATGAATTAGCAAAACGGTCACAGTATTAATTTGATGAGTCAGATGGCAGGCACGTGCGTGGGAAAGTCCAGTCTGACAGCGAAAGGCCGGACTCTCTCCCATCAGATAAGATCCTGAGCAGGGCTGGGGAGGGGTGGGGCCTGCCACATCCGGAGCAGAGAGGAGACAGGGAGGCCCCACAGCCGCAGAGGGGCTCCCAGACCCCAGGCCAGGGGAAAGATGGGGGCTCATCCAGGGCTTGGGGCCCACCAGGACTCTCGTGTGCCTCAGTGGGCTTTGTCTGTCAATGACTGGCACCCATCTAGACCCACCCCAGCCTTGGCCCATGTCTACCTCTGGCCCCGGGTGGGGCTCCCAAGGCCTGGGCCTGCCTGGATGCAGCCCCTCTCACAGGACCCCAGGACTTGGAATTGGGCTATTTCTTCCAGGAGGCTCCAGCCTTTCTCAGGGGCCCCGGATGCCAGACTTAATCACCACCCAGCGCAGGAAGGCCCACGGCCAGGGTGGCCCCAGTGCCAGGCAGAAGAGTCGAGACGGGCCTTGGGTCTGAGAAGGCACTCGCTCCCTTTTCGAATAAACGCCAACAGCCTGAAAGCAATATGTCACCATAGCAGGGTGACTGTGGGCACTAACTACGAGCCTGGCACAGCTGGCACTGGCCACCCTAACACCAGCCCTCCAGAAAAGGAAACAGAGGCGTGGAGAGGGCTTGCCTATGGCCACGCCACCAGGTACCGCGGAGCCAGAATTCGAATGCAGGACTCCTACTATCTGCAAAGCTCTCCAGTGCACGCTGTGACCAGCAAGGGGGAGCCTGAAGGACCAGAGGCTCTGCCCGCTCTCCTGACCACAAGGCAGCACAGCTTCGCACAGCCAGACGCCCAGCCAGCACCCACACCCCCGCCAGAGCCACCACGGGCAACTGCCAGCTCCAAGGCCCCATCCACCCTGGGCCACCCTGGGCCACCCTGGCAGGACAGCGGGAAAGCAGGGGCTCAGTAAGGACCTGGAGGCTCCAGCCCGCACCTCCTCTGCAGCACAGCGGCATGCCCGTCTCTGCCAGGACCGGACCACCTGAGTAAGAAGCCACCATGTGCCTACACTGAGATGCCACTCTGCTTCCCTGCCCGGTCCCACGGTCACAGCCTGGGGGCCCTGGAGGAGCCAGGCCTGCTCAGAGCCCCAGGGGCTTCCCAGTACAGAGGGAGGTATGGCCAGAGCCCAACCCACGGGGATATAGGAGCGGGAGACACCAAGGCCCTTCCAGGGCAGCACAGGGTCTAAGAGAGCCCAGCCCGTGGTGACAGCCCACAGCCCTCCCACCAGGCTCCCACGTGGCTCATTCTGCACTCTGGGCCGCACGTGCCTGCCTCCGCCACGCAGAGCCCAGGTGACACCTGGCTCCTATCATTTACTCAGCAGAGCAGTGAGGGGGGGTCTTTCTTTACCAGTCTTCATGAAAAAACAACCCAGGCCCACTAATTTAGGGGAGGAGCCAGCCACCTCCCCAGGCTCTCCCCAGCCCATCACCCTTTCCCTCCAGACAGACATGGCCACAATCGACACCCCGAGAAGGCCAGGAGGCCTGAGGCCACGCTGGTGACCTGTGGATTAATTTTCCATGGGGCCGCAGTTTAGCAGCATGGGAGGGGTAGGGGGGCCCAGGCGGATGAGTGCAGGGCAGGGGTACCAGAGGACAAGGAAGGATGTGGGGGACCAGGACAGGGGGACAGGATGAAGACACTGAGCGCCAGGAAGGAGAAAAGAGGGGCCGGCAGTCGACACACCTGCAGCAATAGACCAACTCATTATCCAGACAATTACCACAGGTGCACCCCGAAGCCTCAGAGGCCCAGCAGCCCCTCACGGCCACCTTCAGTAGCAGGTCCATATAAGAGGGGCAACCGGGACCCCACCAGCCAGAAGTCCCCGCACAGCCTCGGAGTCCCCAGCTGCATGGTGAGAGCAGAGGTTTTTCAATCCGACTCTCGCGTGGACAGTGGACCCCTGGCCCAGAGAACCCCTGGCTGCCTCTGCTTTCCGCACAGAGGGTCTGCCGGAGCCTTGCCCCACTCCCCAGTTGCAGGCTGGGCCCCTCATCCCCCGCTTCTCAGCCCAAGGGGTACCCAATAATGCTCCCTGACTCTGCTGAGGCCACAAGAGATGGCCAGGGGGTGAGGGTGGCTTAATGAAAACCCACACCACATGGGGCTGGGGGCTCGCAGCCAAGTCCAGCCCGGCTCGCAAAAGGCTCCCCCTGCCCTTCCTCTTCATGAGGCTCTGGGGACGTGCTGGGACCCCCGGCCCTTCCCCAGAGCGTGTGACAGCAAACCCTCTTGGCCTGCACCACGGCCCTCGCGGCTTTCACACGCACAGGACTGCCGGCTTCCCAAGACCACCGCCGCTGGCAGAGACCCCTGCCAGGGCCCAGGCCTGCCACAGGCGCCACGCATCTCAGGCCAAGCCACGGGGAGGGGGACTGGGCAGCACTGCCCTGTTGGAAAAGCGTCCAAACAGAAGCCTGGAAGCAGGGTCCCGGTGCCTGGAGCACTCTGGAATGGGACCCTGCCAGCTCCTGTGTATAGCACTCCATGGCTCCTCAGCACCACAGAGCAAGTCCAGACCCTGCACAGGGCCTCTGAGCGTCTCCCAGCCTCATACCCACACAGAATGCCAGAGCTCCTCTCTCTGCAAGCACTGCTCCCATCCCTTCCCTGGTCGGGAACCTACAGGTTGCCACCTCCTCCGGGAAGCACTCCCTGCAGCTCCACCCCTCCCCAGGTCAAGGGAGGCCTTTCTGCCCTGGACTGCAGCTGCCCACATCCCACCCTCTCCCTAACTACACCCTGTGACGCCCTTCCCCACCTACTGCCTCGGACTGGCTGGTAACAGCCCGACCAGCCCGGGCCCGGCCCATGGCCCATCAGGCAGGACACTCTCTCCACAGGCCAAGATGCCGGGCTGGCAGGCGGAACTGGCCACTCTGGCTCTGACCTGAAGAGGCCTTCACACCCAGCTCCTTCCCAGCCGGTGGCCCGGGCAGCGTGCCCAGTCACAGCCCTCACGGGAGCCACCCCCAGCCTCCCACAGGACCGCCCTGAAGGAGCAGGCCAGAGGGGCTGTGCCCCCTCACTCCACCTGTACCTGGACCCGGAAGGATGACAGCCTCCACCCACAACCCGACCCCTGCGCTTCCCTGTGTTCTATGGGGCACCGCGGGCAGGGGGCATTCCCGGCCCTGCCCCAGGCCTCCTCCCTCCCTGCCATGTCCCCTCTGGCTGGCATCTGCCACAACCGCCCCACAGTCTCATCCCAGAGTAAGACAGGTCAAAGGTTACCACAGCAAAACTGATAATGGGCTCATGAAGACGCCATGCTGCGTACCGAGTATCTAAGAAGGCCGGCTCTTTCCTGAGGACGGCCCTTTCTGCTTGCTCGTTGGGGTTTCGGCTAACAGAACCTGACTTCTGGTTAGGTAAGGAGGGCATTCCCTACCTAACCTCCGACTCTCTGCTCAGGACCACCCACACAGCCGGCCCTCGGCAGGGGACACAGCCGCTGCAGGTGCTTCCCCGGATGGGTGCAGTGTGTGTGAGCTGTCCTTATGGACTGACAGCCCTGTCACCACCACGACCGCTCCCCGTGCCAGGCAGATGAGGAAACTGAGGCCCAGGAAGTGCCTGGCTGCACAGCTACAGGAAGGGGCCAGAAGCCACTCGGCTCCTACAACCAGGGCCCTGCAGCCCCTTCCCCAGGAGCCAGCACGACGGGGCGGCCCCGTGGGCTCCCGCAGTGAACTCTGGCCAGGTTTTTGCTTCTGATTCTGGCCGGGCCTCACTCCCTCCAGGCAGGAACCAAACCTGTCCTACCGCCCAGAAGCTGCGGTGCCTAGTGACTATCTGCTCATCACATTTCTCAACCCACAGAGCGGCGATTGCCACAGGCCGTGCAGACACCGATAAGGAGGCCAGGCGTGGGCCGGTGGGCTTGGGGGTGGGGCCTGGCTTTGTTTTGCTTAGCTTTGCTTTGTTTCTGCCTGGCTGAGCCTTCTCCCGCCTCACAGCCCTGCTCAGGGGCCTCTGAGCTTCCTGCGGGTGCTGGGGTTGGGAGGGAGGCAGGGTAAGAAGGCGCAGGGGTCAGTGGTATCCGAGCCCTCGAGGGCAGTGGCTGAGCAGGCCCCCAGGCAGGGCGAGGTTGGGCAGGGCTGCAGCCCACACCTGGGAAAACCACCTTTCCAAACCCAGGAGGGCATGCAAGTCAGTCTGACTTGTCCCTGTCCCCTCCAGCAGGAGAGGATGAGAAAGCCCACCCCTGTATGCAGCCCGAGGACATCTAACCCAAGAACTACTGAGCAGGTGGGTCCCCACAGTGGCCTGCATACAGTAGACACTCACTGAACACAGCAAGCGCCAACTGTCCCCAGCCTCCTGTGTCAGCTGGCAGCACCCCCCACCACAGCAGCCTCTGGACACAATGCTGCCCCAAGGCCCCGGTGGGCACAGTAGGGCCATGCGCGGCAGTCCTGTTCCTCGGCTTGGCCTGGCCACAGCCACAGCCCAGGTATGATTCAGATATGATCTAGCCAGCGTTTTTCCCCCTTAAAAAACCCCAAGGAGGTAGAACTCTCTTCTCCATTTTACTGATGGGGAAATCGAGGCTCAGGTGGGTGAAGGACCTTGTCTCAGGCCCCAGAGCTCCCCATGAGGGTCACCCCTGAGAGAGCCTGACACACCCTGCCCCCACAGGGCTAGGGCTGGGAAGCCAGGCAAGGTGGAGCTGAAGAGGCAGGGCGGCAGGGTTCCTGCTTCCCAGGTCACCAGGGCAAGGAGGCCTGGATGGGACAAGCCTGAGCCAGGTTCCCACAGGGATACCCCCCCAACCCGGGAGGGATGATCTGCCACTCTGCCACCTGGAGGGCA
Source organism: Glis glis (assembly GCA_004027185.1). Classification (NCBI taxonomy): domain Eukaryota; kingdom Metazoa; phylum Chordata; class Mammalia; order Rodentia; family Gliridae; genus Glis; species Glis glis. Next base: position 15,167 of record PVJS01010039.1, on the reverse strand, counting down.
GGCAGCTGCTCCTCCCCTGGTGGTGGCTCCTCCCCGGGGCCTGACACCTGGGAACAGACCCCCAGCCTCCTGCAAGCCTCTGCTTCGCTGGGAGCAGAGACAGGGTGCCAGGAAGCTTTCCAAAAACCGCAGACTCCAGGGCAGGGCGCGCCAGCCGGCCGGGAGGAGCTGCCCTGCACAGATGCGGGTTGCACAACGGGCTGAGTCCCTGCCTGCCTTTGTGGTGTGGCAGGGACCTGCCATTCTAGGCTGGAGAGCACTGAAGGAGTGGGCCGAGGGCCTCCCCACCTTGCCAGGGTCCTGATCCCAGCCGTGGAGGGCAGCTTAGAGAGCCTCTCTTCCTGGACAGCCACCATCCCTCCCCTCTGGGCTCTACTGCCACCAGCTCTGGGCCTGCGCCTCTCCCTTCCTGTCCCCTCCACAAAGTGAGGCCCAAGTGAGGGACGAGGAACCGGAACCACCACCAGCAACACCAGTGAATGCCGTGGGCTTCATCCCAGTCACCCCTGGTTCTCTGGAAACTGAGGCTGGGAGGGGCCCAGGGTCTGTCAACACCTCCCTGACCCACCAGGAGTAATCATGGGGCTGCCACTCAGGGTACCGTGTGATTACCAACCCACTGCAGCAGGAGCCTGCCCTCCCAGGTGAGCTCAGGGAGATGCAGGGACTCCGGGCCTGGCCCTGGCCCACAGGGCGCTGCTTGTAGACCTGGGGCCCACAGATGGGTCCCGGACGCCTGGGGTGCATCCCTGCAGGTGACGATGGACGCAGGGGAGCAAGCTGGAAATGGAAGCAAGTCCTCCACACTGAGTCCTCTCCCGCACACCCTGCTCCTCCCGTCCCGGGCGGGCCCACGAGTGGAGAGGCAGAGGGACTCCAGGCTCCTGCCCGCAGGGATAGAATGGCCCTGGACCCCAAAGTCCAACGTGAGCGGGCACAGAGGGACGTTCATGCTTCCTGCAGTCTGGCCCCTGGACACTTCTAGAAAGGAGCATCTACTCTACAGTCTCCTAGGGGCCCCACTAAACTCCAGGAAACACCCCAGAACTCCAGGGCAGGTTCCCAGACTCCAACTGAGACCTCCCGGTGGCTTCTCAACCCCCCTGCCCCCCATCCCCACACACACCTCAAGCCTGAGCCTATGGGCACTCACCCCCTACAGGGAAGTCACAGCACACAGGTCTGCGAGACAGGGAGCAAGCGACCGACCAGGACTCAGACAGTCATGGCCTAGGAGTCTGGAAGAGTCAGACCCAGACCTGGGACCCCGAGCAACAGAGGCTTGCCCCAGGAGTACACCCTCGGAGGAGCGGGGCACCTGGGCTCCCCGTGGCAGAGCAGGACCCCCACGGAGCTGCAAAGACCCCATGCCCAGGGCCCACCCCAAGGCTGCTGACCTGCAGGCTGGACGGTGGCCTGGATGCCGGGGATGAAGAGCCCTTCAGATGATCCTGCTAGGCAGCCGGCAACTGAGCCAGGCAACATGAGGCCACGGCCGCCCCGTGTGCTCGCTGGTTCCCGTCCACAAGCTCCCAGGCCCTCGCGCCTAGGCCATTCAAGGAGAGAGATCTAGACAGGCCTGTGCAGCGCTGGCCGGAAGTTACGGTGAGGAGTGATGGCTGCTCTCAGCTCCAGCTGTGAGACCCACAGGAGATAAAGATGGCAACCAGGAAACCCAAGGCAGCACCTGCCCAGCTGCCCCGCTCGGCCCGCAGACATCACCGATCCATCACGGCACCTCCCACTGCAGCCTGGGAACATCTCCGAGGGCCCAGTCTCAACAGGCACGCTGGCAGGAACGCAGGCTTTGCTTTCCCGGGCGCGGCCCCCATCCCTACCCTACAAAGGGAGCGCAACAGTAGAGGGTCTGAATCCTCGCCTCCTCCCCTTCCCCCAGTGGCAGGACTCCGGCAGCCTGGCCACAGCTCTCCACAGCAACACCGTTTACTGACCCCCCCATCCCATAGCACCATGGCACCGTCCCCAAACCCAGACGGGGCTTCTCGATTGCTCTCAGCGAGGCCCAAGGATGCCTTCAGGGCATCCGAGGCTTGCCAACAGCATCAGGACCGGGCTGGACACAAGTCACGGTGCCTGGCCTCCCCAACAGGTGTATCACCAGACCTGAGCGTGAACCCCGTCCCAGCAGCACCCTTGCTGGCATCCCCGCCCAGAGGCACCTAGCCCTTCCGGCCCCAGAGGGGAAGGAGGGGCCGGCACAGGACCACTCGGGTAGTTCTGGAGTTCAGCTGAGCACGCAGGGCACACGGCCCAGGGCGGCTGACACCACGCTGTTTCATAGTCAACACTCCTGACGGCGGCTGAGGGTTTGGAGGGAGGCAGTCCCGTGGCCAGGCCACCTAGGTGACCCGGCCTACCATGTGCTGGAGCGCGGTGCCCTGCACCAGCTGCGTGTCCATGCGCGCACACACGTGCACATGGGCACACGCAGCCCAGGCTAGCAGTCCCTTCTCTCCACCTCTCCGGCCAGAGGCCTCCCATGAGCAAGGGCCAGCCGCGTTTCCACCTCGGGGGATTTATGAGCAGGACTCCCGCAGCCCTTCAAATCCGTTTAAGAAAATAAACAGGCCTGCTCCCCAGCTGAGCTGCTCAGCCCAGTGTTTGCTCTTGTTACAAAAGTTAAATCCTGGCTTTTCCCTGGAACCCCTGTGATGGGCCCACCCCTCTCAGGGACACCACAGCTGTCCACTCAGTTCTGGGGAAAACCCTGTACCCCAACTCTCCAGATACAGAGAGGTTCCTGGGGCTGCTCATCTCCCAGCCTGCTGACCCAGACGGAAAACCCAACCAGGTGTCGAGATCCCCTGCCTTTCTGAGCGGACACCTGGGGCTGCACATCCCCCAGGAGAGAAAAAGACAGGACAGAGGACTGGGTTCCTCATGCCAAGGAAAGTGGGAGGAAGCCAGGGTCCTACACAGCACCACCCCAGAGAAAGGCCAACGAGTCCTCGACGTCCCCAAAGGGGGCCAGACACCTCTCAGCTCCCGGCCGGCTGTGCTGGACCTGATGCGGCCAGACGGCCTCCGGAGCTGGCCACGGAGCCAAGAGCCCATGATAAGGACCCGCTGCCTCCCCAGCCCCTCAGCACGACAGCCCTGGCCCTGCACACCCTCCACTTCAGTCAGTCCTAGGCAACCCGCAAGCCCCGACTTTGTTTCCCCAGGGAAGCTGACACCCTAAGTTAAGCCCTTGCCCCAGGAGCCGCAGGACACAGCCAGGACGCAGCCAGGGTGTGCCTCAGGCTCCACCAAAGGAAAATAAGAGCCGGCGGCCCAGCCGGAGTGGCTGGAGGCCGGGTGGTCCAGACACTTAGCCTCGCACGGTCGCTGCTTTGGCAAGCGGCCACTCTGCCTACTGCTGGGCAGGGGCAGGCGGGGAGGGCAGGGCGTCCCCACTGGGCCCCGCGCCAGCCACCTGGGGGCCTGGACAGGGCCCCTGCTCACAAGCAGAGAGGGTGGCCCCTCATGTTCCCGCAGAGCCAGCCATGTACCCAGGGCCTGATGCAGCCCTCTCCTGTCCTCACCCTTGGCCCCCGAAGGCTGGCGGGACACCACCTCCTCCCTGGCCCCCACCCCACACACCCTCCCCAGGGGTTTCCATGCACCCATCCAAGCCCAGGCTCCCCAGGAGGCCAGAGTTAGCTCACCCCCCCCCCCGTGTCTCACCAGCACCGGTCAACCCCCAGGCAGCCCCAAAGCCACACCATCCTGTGATCAGAGGCTAGCCCAGAGCAGTTTCCCTAGCTGCGCCCCAGCCTGCCATCCTCTGGGACCCTCTGCCTCCAGCTGCCTGAGCAACCTGGCTCCCTCCCATGGGCCCCAACAGCACAGCATCAGGGCCAGGCATCCCAACGGGCCTTGACCAACAGGGAGCCACCAGGCCCTCCCACCCCAGCACACCCTACACCCAGCCCCCATCGACCTCTCTGGGGCCCTGCAGGCCTGCTGGAGGAAGCCCACTAGGCGCCATTCACCTCTTGTTCCAATGGTTAAAGATTCATTCACGGTAGCAGATTGGTTATTACATCTCGGCCTTAATTAAAGAGGGCCGCAGAATGACATTTTAAACAGCAATGTCATTTTCTAATTGACACAACTCCATTATCAAGAAAAATAAGCAAACTGGCCTGAAACAGAGCCGGCGCCCCTCCTCCGTCCTCCCGGAGGAGAGGGGACAGCTCAGCTTCAATTCTTAACCCACTGATGAAATATTCACAGGCCAGGGAAGGGATCGCGTTTCCTGAGCTCAAGATCGCTGCCCTCCTCGGGGGCTCCCCATGTTGGGAAGACACCGAGTTTGGGGTGATGGAGTCAAGGTGGTCTAGAGGAACAGGGCCTACAGGGGCAGGGGCTGGAGACCAGCCTGCCCCCCGCCCCTCTGCTGGCCCTGCTCAGCCTGGTCACCCACCCCACCCCTCTGCCGGCACAGGACCCCTTGAAGGTGATCCCAACCGTGCCTTGCCCAAAGCAGAATGCTGCCCTGCCCGAGCCCCCCGGGATTCCCACCGGGCCTCCGGGCCCCAGTCCCACCGTCTGTCTAGGCCACCCATACCAAGTCCAGCCCCACAGGAGAATCAGGCCCCGCCGTGGCGACTTCCCAAGCAAAGTGCTCAGAGGGCAGGGCCCACCTTGCCACCACCTCCCCCTGCTGGGCGTTCATGCCTCGCGGCCACACAGGCTTCCAGGAGCCAAGCTGAGGCCCCCATGTTACAGGAGCGGACTCTGCCCGCCGCATCAGGGCTCCGGGGCTCGGCCACGTGCGTGTGTGCGTGCCACACAGCCTCGGGCTGACAGTGCACGGGCGCAGTGGGTAACGCCTCGCTGCGCCACCCAGCCCAGGCGCAGCCCGGGACACAGAGCCGGCGAGGGAGGCACCTGGCTCAGCCAGCCCCTCAGCCCCTCAACCAAACCCCTGCTGTGGTGGGCAGGAGCGGATGGCTAGGAAAACGGGGCCCACGCCTCAACCTCCACCCTGAACAAAGAAGAGAAACATCCTAGATTAAACAGCACCTCAGTCAGAGCGCTCCTTGAAGAAGGGAGGGGGAGCCTGGGCCAGGGAGCCCCACACAGCAGGTGAGCACAGAGGTGTGTTGATCCTCCGATCCTCCGTGTGGCAGCCACTGGGCCCACCCAGGAGGAAGACAGTGGCCAGAAACCACAGGAGCTGGAGGGCGCAGGAAGCGGTCGGCAGCCCCCGGGGGCCCAGCCACCCACCTGACTGGACCCTACTCCTTCCTGGTCCCTTTGGGCCCATGTCCCTTCCCCCACCAAGCCCTCCGAAGCCCTCTGCCCAGTGTGGCTGCTACCCAGCACATCCAACTCTGGACTACCACCTGCAAGACAAAGACAGTGGTCCTCCATTTACAGATGGAAAACTGAGGCTCGGAGGGGTGACAGCCCCCCCAAAGCTACAGCTGGCAGGGGGATCAAGAAGCAAGGCCCTCCGCAGTGCCAGCCCAGGGCTCCAAGGCCCGTGTCTGTCCTCCCAGGAGTGGGGGCTGACACTGCCCAGCGGCCCAGCAGTCCCCGACAGGCCGTTTAATCAAAGCGCATGATTGGCATGGCGTCTCCTGACGTGGCTGTGCAGATGTTCCTGCCCGGCCATCTAGTGGACGCCCTCTTCCTGACCCTGGGCCTGGTCAAGCTCAGAGAGAGGTGTGAGTCAGGGGTCCAGGGTGTGGGGAAGGGGACCCAACAGAGCCTGGGGACCTCCAGGCCTCCGCTGTGGCCAGGAGTTGGTCCAACCGAGAGAGGAGGAGAACGCTGACGGCAGGCCAAGGGGTCCTCACTGTCCATACCACTTCCACGGCCGAGCAGCCACGCCTGCCCTGCCCATCCACCCACACCAGCCTGGCTCTGCCCAGACTCTGCGCAGCCTCCCCAGATGGACACTGATCACAGCAGAGCTGATCCCCCCAACCTCCTGAGATTCTTGGGGGAGTACTGGTGAGCCAGCCCGAAGTGGGGTGTCCTGAGAGAAGCTGTCCTTGCCCGGCCTGGGCCAGCTGCGGGCCCACGTCACACACACGACGTGCACATGAGGAGCTCCTGGGTGAGGTGATCCTTCCTGTCACTGCCGTCCGCCGCTGAGGCTTTGCACCAGTGGACAGCCTGCTCAGGAAGACATCAGGCTCGCCGAGGTAAACTAAACCAGGGCTAGCAGCCGAGGCCCACCCCAGCCCACCACAGCCAGCCTCTTTCCCTCACCCAATGCCCAGCCAGGCTTCCCCATACCTGGACGTTGGCCCATCCCTGCTACCTCTCCTGATCCCTTTGGGGCGCCATCCCTTCCCCCACCAAGCCCAGCCAAGCCCTCCAAAGCCCTCTGCCCAGGCCAAGGTAGCCCTGCCCGGAGCCGTGTGAAGCAGGAGCACCAACAATACACAGGTGGCCAGGCCCACAACAAGGCCTGCTGGGGGACAGGGCTCCCCCCAGGACCCAGTGTACGCAGGTGGTGGCTCTGGGCCTGGCTGGGGCAGGGAGTTGTGGTCTACAAGGCCAGCTAGGCCACTCTCCTGGGAGGGCCTGCAGGCGGCCCCTCAAGAGGCAGGGTGGCATGGCACAGGTCCCCTTCCCAGCAGTGGGTACAAGCCTTCATGGGACCTCCTCAGCAAGGACCTGCTCTTCACTGCTGCTGATAAAACTGGGCCTGAGACACCCAGCACCACCCCGGAGCCTCGTGTAACACCACAGCTTCCTCTTACACGGCTCAGAGCTGGTGTCCAGGGAGAGGCCCTGCCGAGGCCTGGAGGCCAGTGCGGCTGGGCAGGGGCTCCTGAAGCTGGGGAAGCCACACACGGAAATTCAGCTCTCCCCTGGGGGCTGTGATCCCAGGCCCCGCTCCCCCGGCCTCAGCATTCCACATCCTGGGAAACAGCCAGGTCTTCTGACCACTGATCCTGCATCCGGGCTGGCACTGGTGGACAGCTAGCATCACTGGGAGCAGGAGGGCAGGCAGGTGACCCCGCGGGCCAGGATGCGCCAGGCAGGAGCCCACGCTGCAGCTTAGTCAACAGTGAGGTAGCTTGTCTGGGTCCTGCTGAACCCGGCTGAGGCTCCACCTGTGTGTGGGCCACCTGTGCCCCAGAGATTAGATCAACGGTGTGAAGAACCCTGCTCAAATCTGCAGCAGAGACAAGTGGCCGACTTAAGAGATAGGAGCTGGGGACAGGACTAGGCAGAAGGGACCTTCCCGGTGACCTTCCTGAGCTCAGCAAGGTTCAGTCCCTAGCACTCACTGCCGTGAGCCCAGTGCCCATCACATCAGGACACCAACGCACTGCACCATCCTGACCCAGATGTCCCACCTGGAGCATCCCAGCTCTGACCATAGACCCCGGGAGGTCACCCGGTCTCCCCAGTCCCAGCCATCAGCATGCACTGCTCTCCCCACTGCAGCCATCCCAACAGCTAGCACCCTCGCTCCCCTCCCACCACCTGCCTCACACACACACCACACAGGCCCAGGCCTGGACCCTCCACGACAGTCCAGCTCCACCAGCAAATCCCACCCCACGGCCACCACAGCCCCGACAGCCTCAGGACCGCACTCCCGCCCCCCGTCCTTCCTCACCAACAGCATCCACGGCCCTCCAGGGCTGTTGATCGCAGCCAGGACAGGCCCAGTATCCCTGGCCGTACAGTGCACAGCTGTGCCACCTGCCGCCCGTCCTGCCCCCACCTCACTGCCCAGCTCCACGCTGGCCCTCCCAGGCTAGCCCCCAGCTCAGGACCCCTGCACATGCTGCTGGCTGGCCACAGCGGGCTCTTCCTCCACATCCCTGCCTGGAGAGACTCCTCGTCCCACAACCTTGGCTCAAATGCCAGCTCAAGAAAGCGACCCTGGACCACTGTGGCCAGTGACCCCTCAGGGCTCCCAGGACTCGACATCGTGAACCAGGCCCTGGGCCATCCTCGCCCCTACCCCTGCTCCTCTGGGGGGGTGCCGGCGGTCAGAGGGGGTGCCGGCTCTCTGCGAGGGGTGCCCACGGCTCCTCCACAGCTCTCCTCCTCCTCAGCAGATGCCCAGACGCTCTGGCTGCCCATCCAGGCGGAGGGGCGCGACGTCTGTCCCTCAGTATCTGGCCTCCTGGGCGGGCGGAGGATCTGGCCCCGCTCGGGGCTCCAAGACAAAGGCCGGCTGACCACCGAGCGCCCGTGATCAATCTCAGTCAACACCATGGCGGCGCGAGCCGTCCGCCCGCTGATTTACATTTTTATTAAATCACACAGGAAAATTAGAAACATTATTACTTCCCTGGGCTCTTTAACCCCTTTTCTGCCCACTCTCTACACAGCCACCCCATGCTGTTCATGGGTGAAGGTCAAGGCTCCCACTCCATCCACAGTGACCGCCCGGGGCCCCTCCAGGCCCAGGTCTGGCCCAGGGTGTGTGTCCCCAACTCAGCCCCACAGCCTTGCGCCAGGCGAGCCAAATCCCCTACAAAATGGGCAAGGCCAAGACCAGCTGTCCCACCGTGCCCTTCCAAGACCTCCTGAGAATCACCACCCAACAGCGGGGGGCCTCCCCAGGCTGCAGATGGGAGGAGGAGATGCAGAGGGGCAGCGGCAGACCCCACAGTGGGCTCAGCCCGAGTGAGGCCCCATGGCACCCACACACATCCTCCTTCACCCCCACACACCACCCTGAGGCATAGCAGGTCTGGCACCCACAGGCCCAGGCCCACCCAGGGAGGTAGAGGAGAGCCCATGGGCAAACCTGGACTGCCACCACGCACAGGATGCGCAGCCTCTCAGAAGGAGCAAGCAGGCCTGTGGGTGATGGTGGCTGGCAGGGGCAAGGAGGGACCGTGGTGGAGGTGGCGTCAGAGAGACCAGAGGGACGGTGGCCACCTGAGGGTCCACAGAGGGTATGAGGTGGCGCTCGGGAGAAGGGCCAGGGACTCTAGCCGGGAAGCAGAGTGACTGCACAAGCCCAGTTAATGGGGGGATCCACCCCCAAGACCCCGGAACATGAGGGGACTCGGGAGAAGGAAGGCAAGTGCTGGTGATCGCCCCTGACTGTCACCTCCTCCCCACCAGGCCCACCCCAGAAGCCACTGGGCTGCTGCCTCCCACTACAACTCAGCCCTACAAGAACCCTGTACGATACACACGTCCCAGGAGCTGGGGCGTGGGAGAGGGCCTCCTACACGGGGTCATCAGGGAGGGCTTCCCGTAGGAGGGGCATCTGACCTCAGCAGCTTGGCCCCTGCCCCAGCTGGAGGTGCCTGCTCCTGTTTATCTGTGCCGGGAGTTGACCCAGATTTGGTCATGAATGAGCCGGGCCCGCGAGGAGAGGAGCCGGCAATGGCTCCTCGCGGTCCGGGTCATACATTATGCATTGGCCGCGAGGAGCTAGCGGCTGGAGGAAGCGGAGGTACGGGTAACTTCAGCTCCGGCTCTCCGGCGGCTGCCCCACCACTGGCCCCAGCAGGAAGAGCCCAACCTCTCAGTCCTGTGTTTGCGAACACCTCCAGAGGATCAGGCAGGCGGCCATCAGCTACTGAATTAAGACCCAAGGAGAGGGGCCAGGCAGATGGGGGACCTGAGAGCCACAGACCCGCCTGGCCTGCCCTGCTTGATGCAGGCCAAGCGCGGGCAGCACCCCCACTGCTGACCACCAAGGGGCCACAAAAGCCCCATCATGGCTGTGGTCCAACTCCGCAGCCCCTTGCCCCTTCCCCCTGCCAGGCAGCTGCTCCTAAGGAGATCCTGACACCTGGCCCTGTGGACCCAGCCTGGCCTCCGTCTATGCGAATATCGGCCACCCCCTGTCGGGCTGCCAGGCAGGGACACTGAGCCCAGCACTCTGGGCATTCAGTAACAGCCTCCAGTACCACTTCTACCTTCACAAGCACGATCAGAGGTCCGGGTAGAACATGGGGCCGCCATGCTCGCTGAGCCCCAGAGGGTAGGGGACCTGTGTACCCCCACGGCAGCTCAGGCCAGGCTGCAGGACTCCAACCCCACTCTCTGCCAGCCATCTCTGCCTGGTGAGGCCGGGCCATGCAGGCCGGAAGGCAGAGCTCCCTTCTCCCAGCTCCACACCCACTGCCCAGTCCACACCAGGCCCTGGCCCAGCACTGAGGCCCTCAAGAAGCCCGGTGCTGAAGGGGCCCCAGCCCAAGAGAGCTTACTGGAGGAGGCGCCATGTAGGTGGACCCCCATCAGAGAGAGAAGCTAACGGATGCACAGGGGGATTCACAGGGTCTTCAGGATGCGGGAAGAGCCCACAGCCTAGGATCCAGCCCCCACCCTCCTGTCGGGAGCCCTGGGAGATAAGAGTCAGGGGCTCTGCACCCACTTCGCAAGGAGAATCTGGGCCTTGGGCGGGTGCCCGGGGTTGGGGTTTTGTCAAGAAACCTCCGGTTCCCCACCCTGTGGCTGCTGAGTCAGGCAAACGGGGCGGACCCCAATCACAGCCCCTTCCGGCAACAAGGGCAGGAAGCTGAGCCCCAAGAACCAGCGAGCACCTCCGAGGAGGGCCAGCTCCCCCCACACATCCTCACATCAGCGCTGGGAGGGGCTGGGGAAATTGAGGCCTGGCGGGCGGGGGCTGGACTTGTCCACGCTCCTGCTGCAGACCCCAGGCAGGCCAGGTCCCCCACTGACCCACCAGGATGACCTGTAGACAAGGCTGGAGGTGCCGGGCTCAGGCCTGGGCCAGTCTCCTGGAAGGAGGGTCTGCACCAGGCCTCCAGGGGCACACGGGCCCCCAGGCAGAGCGCCAGGAGGCTCAGGGTGGGAACATCCAGGGCACAGCCTCCAGGGCCTTGGGCTGGGGAGGGCCAGGTCCCCCATGAGCTAGGACGCTATGTCCCACAGGGAAGGAAGGCTAGGACACAGAGCCAGCACATCTGCTCCTGCCCCCAACTTCTCACAGCTGCGAGAGGGCCCTGCTTGGAGCCTCTTGCTTGGTGCCACACTTGGTCCTGGGGGTATATAACAGAGTCCACCCACCCAGAGCCACCCTCCTGGACATATGTCCCATGACTAGAAAGGCCAGTGGGGGCAGGAGGCTGCATCCAGTAACCAGTCTCCCTTCCCAGCCCCACCCAGGGCCCAGGACAGTTCCTGAAGAGCTGCCCCAAAACTGCCCTTCCAGCAAAGTATGTCTCCCCAAGAAGCAGAGCCCTCAGGCCTCCTCACCCCAGCCCCACACTGTGTGTCCCCCATTCCAGGCAGGATGCTGGCAGACAATCCTTCGTGCACCCCCATAACCTGGGAAGCAACTCCCCTCTCTGCCCTTGATAAGCACACAGAGGCTCAGGGGGTCCAGTCACTGCTCCCTGAACTGAGGGATGGGCCATACTTCAGGTAACCCTCAGGACCACTGTGGAAGCAGCGGCCCTCCCCACACCTCACAGAAGGAGGCTGAGGCTCAGAGAGGGAGATGTCCCGCCCAGGGCGCACAGCTTGGAAGGGCTGAGTGGGACCTGAACCTTGGCGTGCGGATGGCTTCCTGGGCTGCCAGGCAGATGGGCCCTGCTCACCCCACAGGCCGAATGCCTTCTGCCCGGGACATCTCCAAGAGCGGAGCGGATGGAAAGCCCAGCGTCTGCCAGGGCCTCTCCAAGGAGGAGATTCGGTCACAGGATTCGGTTTCCTGGCCTCTAATCAAAGGATTACGGGACAATCCCAGGACAACCCCGGCACCCACGCGTGCATGCGTGCCAGGTGCCTCCAGGGCCCACCTCCCAGGTCACTCACCTGCAACAGGAGGCCAGCCTCCCACTGCGTGAGGGCGCGAGGGCTGAGCCACCAGGGCAGGAAGGGTCGGGAGGAGAAACGGGGCCCTGCCCTCCCACCAGGCGAAATCCCCCAAACCCACAGGCCAACGGCAGCCAGCTCAGTCCTGGTGGCCACACCGTCGCGGCACCCAGCACGCCTCAGCAACCACCATGGGCTCAGGCCACACGGCCCCTTCACGCCCAGCCCCATCCCCACTGAAGGCTGGAAGCAGAGCGGCCCAGGCTCTGTGACCTGAACCCCAGCACCACAGCTCTCTGTGCCTCAGTTTCCTTGCCTGCAGAAGGCAGGGAAAGGGCACTGGATGCCCCCCCCACTGCCCGCAGGCCGGGTAGCCCTGGAGCTCCGCCAGCCTCTCTGCGCCCAGCCCTCCCCAGGATTCCCAGAGCACAACGGGTCAGCACCTTGAGCATGTGTGACCCTGGCTGGCCAGGCTTCCTCCAGCCTCATCCCACAGCTCAGGACCCACATCCACCAGGGTCGGCACAGGGCCCGGCCGCGCTCCAGGAGGCAGGTGAGGGCCCCGCTCCCGGCCCAGCCGAGGGGCCTCAGGGGGACACCCCAGATAGGGAGTCTCCATGTCCCCACCGCCAGCAGCACCGCCACGGGCAGGCCCCGGACGCTCAGACAGCCCCCACCCCAGGGTGGGCATCGCAGGCCCCGCAGCACAGCCAATCCCTCGGCGAGCTGCCCAGGCCACAGGTGGACATAGTCTGAGCAAGCCCTGCCCTGCCCTTGCTGCACCCTACCCAGCCGAGCTGGATCAGGAACACTGTGTATTTATTTACCCAAAGTCCATGTTCCACCCCGCCCAGCGTACACACCTCCTGCGAGAACCAGAGGAGGCATGTGGGGAAACTGAGTCACACACCAAGGCATACACCTTGCCACCTGCCCATGGCAGGTCCCAGAGGACAGGGAGGGGCTGCTGGCAGAACTACCAGGGGAGGGAGTGAGCTCCCCGGCCCCAGGTGTATGCCAGCCAAGCTGCTGAGTCTCCTGCCCCTGAGGTCATGCACGCACCCTGCTCCAAGGTCCCGGGCCTAGGCCAGGAAGCCGGGTGGAGACTGGAGGGCGGGGGCCTATCTAACCAGAGTTGCTAAAAAGAGCCAACGGGGAAGTAAAAATAGGAAATAAAAATAAAATTGCTCCAGCCAGCCCTGGTTGTTTGTGTAGGAAACGGGGCATCTTCCAGCCTAGCAGGGTGGGCTCAGCTCCAGCCCCTCCCTGATGAAGAGCACCCCCAGCGCAGCTACCCAGAGGCCCACCAGGCACTTGGGACCCGAGGCAGGAAGCGCCCCGAGGAGGCGCCGAGGACCTGGGTCCGAACTCCGGCTCTATGCCAACCAGTGTGCGACCTGGGCAGAGAGCCGAGCCCTCTCCATGCCTCCCGGCGTGGGGGAGGAGCGCTGTGCCGTGCCCCCACACAGCAGGCCTGTGGTCCCAGACTCCCCATGAGGGCCTCCCGTCTGCACACTCCCTCCACCCCAAGGTGGGTGGTCAGGAGACAGGAGCACCAGAATTCAGAGCACTAGGTCCAGAGTCAGCCCAGCTCTCAGCTCGCCCGCTCCCCCAGCCGGCAGCTCTCGCCCGATTTCCTCATCTACACAATTAGAGGAAGCCTTCCTTCCTATCCTTTCCTGTTAGGCCTTTCCAGGGTTCACACCAGGCGCATTCGCACTCAAGAGTGCGTAACTGGCCCTGGCTTCATTCTCCCATGCACAAGCCTCCGTAGAAGAGGGACTACACTCCTGGAGCCGAGACACCCCTCCAGAGAGCAGGGGAGGTCTTTCCAGAGTCACAGCTGGTACATGCACATCCCTTCCCTGCTGACAACCTGAGGTTTCTCCACTACGGCTCCATTCAGTAAGGCACCTGCCGGATCAACACTCATTGATTGGTAGGGTCTGCCTAAGGCACCTGAGAAAGGGAGCTCAAGTGCTGTGGATGACTGGTGATGCCTGCCACAGTCTAGGCCAAGAGGTGGGGGGATGCATGTCGTACGAGCCCCCACTGGTCCACACAGTGTATTTCAGTGATCCTCATCACACCCAGGAGCCCCTCAATCGCTGCCACTGGATCTGGCATCCATCCCCCCAGGCTCTGGTGCTGCCATCCTCAGAGAAAATCCCACTTCTTATGCAACCCACTGTCTGGTGCCCCCATCCCTCCTTTTGTGTGTGTGTGGTGAGAGGGTGCTACGGATTGAAGCCAGGGGCATTCAACACCCCCAGACCTATTTTACTTTTTTATTTCGAACAAGGTCTCACTATGTTGCAGAGGGCCTCACTAAGTTGCTGAGGCTGACTGCGAACCTGCGATCCTCCTGTTCCAGTCTCCCAAAGTACTGGGATTATAGGCGTGCACCACCATGCCTGGCTAGGCTCTGCCCCTTCTGCTGCTTCTCCTAACACTGCCTGCCCTGCCCTGCCCTCCTGGGACCTCCATACATGCGCATACATACACACACATGTACACACACGCACACACGTGTGGCTGAACTGCCTATGAGCACTTCTGCACGCCGTCCCTTGGCTGGGACCCTGGCCCTCAGGGCCGTGAGATGAGAAGCCAGTCTGTGCAGTGGTGGGCCCACCCTACCCTGGACTTGTAGGTGTCGGCCAGCAGCACGAGGCACACAGAGACACAGCATAGGCATGTGTAGACACACTTACACAAGACACAGGACGTGCACGCTCACACATGGACGCTGCAGATGTGTGATCAAACATACTCTACAAAGACATACTCACACCCAGACACAGGCACACATGGACATGCATGCTCACACATGGACCCTGCAGACTGTGCTGAAACATGAACCCTGCACACTCACACCCAGACACAGGCACACATGGACATGCATGCTCACACATGGACCCTGCAGACTGTGCTGAAATATGGACACTGCACAGAGGCTCACACCTAGACACACATGGACATGCACACTCACACACAGACCCTTCAGACTGTGCTGAAACATGAACACTGCACAGAGGCTCACACCCAGACACACATGGACATGCACACTCACACACGGACCCTGCAGACTGTGCTGAAACATGAACACTGCACAGACACTCACACTCAGACACAGGCACACATGGACATGCATGCTCACACACAGACCCTTCAGACTGTGCTGAAACATGAACACTGCACAGACACTCACACTCAGACACAGGCACACATGCACATGCACACTCACACACGGACCCTGCAGACTGTGCTGAAACATGGACACTGCACAGACACACTCAGACACAGGCACACATGCACATGCACACTCACACATGGACCCTTCAGACTGTGCTGAAACATGGACACTGCACAGACACACTCAGACACAGGCACACATGGACATGCATGCTCACACACAGACCCTTCAGACTGTG